>BQKZ01003405.1:38159-55279 GCA_036244855.1 Temnopleurus reevesii
GTGGGAAGGTGGGCTGTAAATAACCATTTTTACACGCAAAAGTGGGTTTGCACGTATTACCCCCCCCCCTCCTTGTAAAACTAGGATCCGCCCTTGATTTTGTGTCAATAACGACATACCGCTGTATAAGGCAGGAAGTGTGATTTGACAAAGATTCTTAACTGAGTATTTTTTTTCAATCTCGAACAATCGGTACAAATATGCGATTCTGTTGTGTTTATTAAGACTTTCAAATGAATTTAGCTTATATAACTTCTTGTGCAATATATTTAATTATCTCATTTTAATGCAACACGATATAAACACATTGATTATCGATATTTTTGTTTTCCTTCTTTAGCTTTAGTACGGAATTATAGAAATACTAAAGGATCTATGTACACAAATATCTACATAAAATTAAACACCCCAAAAATATCCGTACTTTTATCAAACAGCTGCGTCTGTCAAACTTTATCATTGTTGTTTGTTGGTGACAT
This sequence comes from Temnopleurus reevesii, assembly GCA_036244855.1. Taxonomy (NCBI): domain Eukaryota; kingdom Metazoa; phylum Echinodermata; class Echinoidea; order Temnopleuroida; family Temnopleuridae; genus Temnopleurus; species Temnopleurus reevesii. The sequence goes on from BQKZ01003405.1 coordinate 38,639, forward strand.
GTTTTGTTCTTATTTTATAATATATCCAATAATTAGTATAGAAAGCCTTTTGATTTTTTGTTGACATTATTGGATAGAATCAAATACCATAAATACAAATTTGTATATTACTGAGAAAAAGGATTTTATTAAGGATTTTATAGTTATATTATACCGGGAAAATTCTGTATTCTTGATTCATTTTATCATCACATTATTATGTTTTTCAAGGATTGGTTCAAACGAAAAAAAATATATACTCCTTGATATTTGCGCGTGAAAATGAATACGACAACAGAAATGGTACATACAGATCCTTATAGTTTTTAAATGTCATTTTGGCTGTTAACGGGGAACTTCACCCAGATGATTGATGTGCTCTCAGTTGGTGGAGAAAAATACAATTATCAAACTGTGAAAAATTAAGCAAAATCCGTTCAAAAGTTATGAATTTTCAAAGTTTTGATTTAAACCCCTCACAGGCTCCTTAGATTGGCAACCATAGAGGTATATAGCCGTAGGCTATATACCTCTATGTTGGCAACCTACCTGCACAAAATGGCTGCCAACATGGAGAACTCTCCATTCACTTTCTAAACAGAATTTCACATTTTCTTCTTTTTCTAAAAAAATTAGGCAAAGTTATATATCTCTTTTGAAATATGATATGGACATAATGATTCTGCATGCATTTTGGGATGTATCTTGTTGATTCCTTACCTGCTCTTCTGTAAAAGGAACAAAATGTGAAATTTTGTGTACAAAGTCAATGGAGAGTTCTCCATGTTGGCAGCCATTTTGTTTGTGTATGTTACCAATTTAAGGAGCCCATGAGGGGTTTAAATCAAATCTTTGAAAATTCATAATTTTTGAATGGATGGTTGGATTTTGCTCAAATTTTCACAGTTTGATCATTGTATTTTTCTCCATCCACTGAGAGTGCATCAATGTCTGGGTGAAGTTCCCCTTTAAATTTTCATGTATTACATGCAAGTGTCGTGGATCTGATAATGATTAGAACAAATGTAACATTGTGTTATTACGTCAAGGATTCAAATTGTTTTCTTTTTTATTATCTTGTTCTAATAAAATGATTTGATTAGTGATGAATATGATGTTCAATTGTCTTCGGTTGTTGTGATGAGTATTATTATCATCACCATCATCACCATCTCCATCATGTGCATAATAACAATGATGATAATAATAGAAATAGTAATAATAACAGTAATGATTATTATAACAATAATAACAATAATAGTAATTATCATTATCATCATCATCGTCGTCGTCATCATCACCACTATCATCATCATTATCACTACCACAACCACCACCACCACCACATCATCATCATCATCATCATCATCATCATCATAATCATCATCATCATCATCATCATCACCATCCCTCCTCCTCCTCCTCCTCCTCCTCCTCATCATCATCATCATCATCATCATCACCACCACCACTACCACCACCATCCTCCTCCTCATCCTCGAGTCCTCCTCCTCCTCCTCCTCCTCATCATCATCATCGTCATCACCCCTCCTACTCCTCTCCCCCCCCTGCTCCTCATATTCCACATATTCCTCTTCCTCTTCCTCTTTCCGAGCCGCCTCCTCAGCGTCAGTTCCATAGCTCCCGTCCCCTCCTCCACTCGTACGGCTAGCTGGTATAAAATTCTGTGATCTGGAACAAAGACTAATTTCACGAACTTTGCGTGGAAACGGTAAACAACTGAACGAAAATTTGTTTTTATGTCGGATTCCTTCCCATTAATATGATGAATTGCTTGGAAGACAATTCTTGAAGGTAAATATACATATTAGAAACCATAACTTAATAATTGATCCACAATATAATGTTTTTACAGTCGTTTATTGAACTGTTGTTCGAGTATTTTGGCCTTCAGTCCCAGATACTAAAATTGAAGTCATGTGAATGAACAGACAGTCATTTGTGATGGGGTTTATGCTTCAGATTTATGTGAGAATTAGGGTTAGCGTGAGGATTATGTTTGTGGTTACGTTTGAAGTTAGGTTTACTGAGTAACTTTACATTATCCATAGGAGTAATTGTTGCAGGAGGAAATGAGAGAGTAGAACGAGAATGGGTGGTTGGGTGTCCAGACACTCAACAAACACAAACACATTTTTTCTATTCAAAATTATGCATCAGTTATCCATCAAATAACCGTAGAAATCATGAGTATCTGTCCTTTGGAACATTGTCAACAATATTTTTGAAGAAATTCCTGAAATTTACTTATGATTACAGGATTACCTCTACTGATGATGATGATGATTGAATTTTGAAACTTGCTCTCCAGACAACCAAACCTTTCGGACAACCAATAGCTTAGAATATGATGGGGTCGCAATCATTTGTATAGTTTTTCCTGATCATTATTAGATTGCTTTGCAGCACAATATCTACACAATATTTATTTTTTTGACAATTTTGGCATGAAATGAAAATAGACATTCTTGAAAAGAACAACAATTCACAAAAGAATTATGGAGATATCAATTTTAGAATTCGAGCAACAGAACGATCGCATTGATGGAATGGGTATCTGGACAGAGAATTTTAAAATTCTCATTTCATCAGAATGCAATTGATTTTTCAAAGAATTTCTGTAAAGCTGTTTTTGAATTTTGATAACATTCCAAAGGAGAAATATTCATAATACTAATAGTTATGCATTGGCTAGATCTAGTGAATTCTGGATCTACGTGTAAATAGTTGAAAAGTTTAAAGAAACTTAAAACAGCGGAGTAAGAGTACAGTGGAGACCAGTGAGGTTCATCATAGGAGACTACAAGTCACTAGATTCTGGCAGCATAACATCTAAGAGATGACAACTCAACTTGTCCAACCCATCTTCTCGATGCCAAGTACTCTGATTGACTACCTTCTTCAATTCAGTCGAGGGGTTCGTCCCATCCCTTCTTATTGAATATTTCCTTGTCAAATCATGACCAAAACGTTCTGTCAAAACTAAACAATTTGAAGACTTTTTTTTAATCATTTAAAACTTTATTGATTTTCAAAGCTTTTTCACATAACAATACATTATGATCATAACAAAACATAAACTGATGTACATTTAAGATAACAATAATCATAAATCAATGTAACAATTACTGATTGATGGATTTTTGCACAGAAATTGATCTACTGTCAAAACATGTTTTTAATAGAGGACCATTTTCTATATAATGAATGTTTTCTTTTTGTTTTTGCCTAGCTATAACCAATTCAACATGTCTAATATTACAGACAAATGCTCCAAGATTAATTGTAGTAACTGCTGAATTATTGCATCTATAGATATAAATGTATCTGTTGAGTAAGATGATTAAGTGATTCAATAGTGTTTTAGTGGTCCTTTCCAGTCTTGTATGAATCCAAACATGAGTCTTTTCCGTGTTACAATTTAAAGACTTTCATGCAGACAATATTTTAGAAAGACAAAGTTTCACTGTTTGCCACACAAGCACAGAGCAGTTTAAACAATCTTTGTGAGTACTCCTCTTGCTTTGAATCACCTCCCCACCAAAAAAATCAACAGTAGATCAGTTGAAGTGTTCAAGTGTTAAAAAAGTCACCTAAAAATGTTGGCTAATTGAACGACTAGTTCACGCCGAAAGTAAATTTGATTAAAAGCGCAAAATTTAGATGAACACATAAAAAAGGTTAAGATGAAATCAGACAGTAAAAAAGAAAGTTACAAATATTTGAAATATACTTTAGAAGTAAAAAAGAGCTTGAGCTTTCAATCCTAGCAGAATTTTAATCATTAGCAAAATGACAAGGAAATGAAGTGAACGCACAAGTATATAGAAAAAGGTAAAGAAGGAGGTGGAGACAAAGGAAGAACAAGATGTGAGGGGCAGCCAATCAGAGAGCAAGGAGGAAAGAATAAAGGAACTCCAATATGACAGAACGATGACCAGCTGGAGGAGTGGGTGGGACAAAACAAAGAAGGGATTAGAGAAGTGTAAGAATTGAAAGGGGTGAAGGGAAGGGGAGAAAGCCAAGTTACATTTTTAGCGCATTGGATCACGTGACATGACAAAATGATGACGTACATTCGTCACTTCTCTACAATTTGCTTGTTTGTGCTTATCCATTTCATCAATCTCATTTCTTTTCAAGCCACCTACAAGCATTAATTGTAAATATATTCCAAAAGATAGGTTTTGCCTCTATCTAGGGGATTTGGAAAGCATCCCCTGTTGTCATGTTGCCATGGTTTATTTTCTTTAAAGCAAAGCAAAAGTGACAAATTTAAGTCATTAACATGTCATGTCACGTTACCCAAAGTTCCCAATTTGCTAAAAATATAACTGTTTTAATAATCTTTAGATATTTTTAGAATATCCATAACTTTCTGATCTATTGTTCGATTTCGTTCAAACTTTTTAAATTTGTTTGTTTAACTTTTGTGCTTTTAATCAAAGCAAGATATTGTTGACATGGAGTCGTCCTTTAAGTGTATACCCTCTCTTACCTGTTGCAATTTGCTCCAGCATTACGTACATCCTGATCATGATCCTGAGAAAAAACTTGACAATGAAACTTTGATTTTGTCTTTTATCTGAACAACCAATGCCTACCAAACAAGCTGGTCTCTTAGGAGATGACAAGGGCCATTAGCTGTAATTTGGTGCCCCCTGACTCTGACTGGGGGAGGGGGTGGGGCTCAAGACCCCAAAGCGCCCCCTCTATGGTGTGGATATGACTCTAGCTTTACCAGAGCACTATAAATGTAGACAGTCTGTTATCAATTTCAAGGAATAAATTCCTGCCAAGTTACCACTCAGCTCACCTGGGTTTGGTGTGTCTTAACATGTTTGATGATCCCTTGAGCTTCTGATAAGAAGACTCAGGTATGCTAGATTGGTGAATCTTAAACAAACCAATGATTGGGAAGATCTGAAAAGATAAAAGAGCAAACAAATGAATAAATCAATGAAGGAATAGAAAAATCATTCATGAATAAATGAATGAAAGGCTGACTAAATAATTCATTGTAAATCAATAGAAATAAGTAAAATAAAGTTAAAAGAACAAATAAAAATAATAAAAATTTCAACCAAACAGCATTTCACTGTTGTTTGCATTAAAGGAGGACTCCGGACCAAGAATTTCGTGCGCTGATTCAAAGCGCGAAAATCAGACAAACAGATGAAAAAAAGTTTGAGCGAAAACGGACAACAAATAAAAAAGTTATGAATATTTGAAAAATATCTTAAGATTTTCAAAATAGTTATATTTTTGGCCAATTTGTAACTACAGGTCACGTGACATGACGTGTTGATGACGTAGGTTCGTCACTTCTCTAGAGTGAGTGTATTATCTCTTTGTTTTTTAATGTTCTGTTTAAATGCCATTGGGCGCAAAAATAGTTCCTTTTCTCAAGGAATTCATCTCGTTGAATATATATTCTTGATTATACCTTCTGAAATATTGTTTACGAACAAAAGATAACAAAATTATATAAATGAATATGATTTTAATAAACAATATGTTTAATAAGAAATATGTATTTTGTGTTATAATTACGCTTGCACGGAAGCAAACTAATGTTTACTACTGTAAATTATGGTAAAGGAATGCTCTTTGGATTTACAATAACCAAAATGATACAAAAAAAGAAAATATGATTTGAAAAACAATAACATACATGATAAATTGTACAAAAACAATATAATATAAAAGAAAATGATTATTGACAAATTATTTTTCATATTTATGCAATCAATTTATAGCAACATTGAAATCGATGGAACAAAATACGTCATTAAATTAGTGTTGAAAATATTCAAATTCTCTTAATTAGAGCAATTCTTTATATGAATAAATCTTCTCCTTATTTATTGTTTATTAAAATCATATTTATTCCATAATTTATCATTTCATCTTTCATATAAAACTTATTTTGAATATATATATTTCTTGAACATAATTGCTTGATATGTGTTGAACATTATCCATCAACAAAATTTTCTCTAAAGATTAAAAAGACGGATTAAAAAGCAATAATATATAATAAGCCCATTGTAGAGAAGTGACGCACCTACGTCATCACTATTTGATGTCACGTGATGCAAAGTTGCCAATTTGCTAAAATTATAACTATTTAAAAACCCTTCAAAAATGTATAACTTTCTTATTTATTGTCCGATTTTGCTCAAACTTTTTTTGATATGTTCGTCTAATTTATGCGCTTTTAATCAAACCAAGTTATTTTTGGCCTGGAGTAACCGTTTAATACAAGACAGAACTCTTCTTATATCTATTGACTGATTGAAAATTCAAAGCAAATGAAATAATCAACTTTCTCATAATTTTTATAATATGAACTGATAGAGAATTTAAAAATCTGCAATATAAAATATACTTACATGATTTTTAGCACCTTAAGAATGTCATGTTGTCAGACGACAGTCAGAAATAGGTTAACTAAATGTTTACCCAACATGAAAAATGCTCAAAATGGGAGCTATAGATCTCTATCCTCTTGCTCTATTGTTTGTTCAGCCTGGTCTCATTTATGACTTCCTCCACTGAAGATGGAATCCGAATCAAGGCCAACTTCTATGGATTCCTCTTCAAGTTCATTCGACCGTTCCCTTTGCATGAGTTCCCCTCCTTTTGTTGTGGACTTTAGTTGCCATGACAACAAGAGACGCTTTCCAACCCCCCTAGATAGAGGCAAAAAATTGCTTTTTAGATACATGGACAATGACTGTCTGTAGCTGGCTTGAAAAGAAAATGAGATTGTTGAAATGGATAAGCACAAACAAACAGTACAAGCATTATTCAGTCTATCGATGGAACTGATAATTCTGATGTTGGGATGCCTTTCATGAAGCTGATTTCCCAGGGGTTCTGTCATTCTTTTATATCAATGGCAATCAACATGTAGCATCTTCATTGTATAATCAATGATTGATTTTTGTGTTGCTGTTGCCTGGTCTTCCATAGTATTTTGGACTTGTGGTTGATTGTTGTGGGTTCAATCAATCAAGCATCGATCATTGTTCACAAGATCAATATTCGGTTCATAAAGGAACGTGATAGGATTTCTGGTTGATATGATAATGAGGATTTGCACAGAACTCTTCCACTTCATGAGCAACAACAACAACAAAAAATGATCTGTTGTGGTGATTACTTTTGATGAGCATTGTTTTTTAAATTCATCAAGTGTTTTTACTGATGCTCTCCTGGAAGAACTAGCATGTGGTGATATTGGGAATTGAATTGGCTTCATGCACAACAGACTACAGAGACTTTATATTTGGAGAGGACAATTGTCCAGTGCTCTTTAGCTGGAGTATTCATTTATTAAGCATGGGCTTAAATCAAGACACAAGTATATTGCAGATTGGGTCTTCAGTTCATTTATAATTTTTTTTTTTACTGCATGGGACAGAGTTCATTATTTATGACTAAATGTTTGCTCATTGGAATTCAATGTATCACCCAAACAATCTTTATTTTGGATTGCGAAGGAGGCGAACCTTGAAAACACACTAGAAGGTGTGACTATTGCTCTTCAAATGATACACCATATGAAGGAAAATATTCAATAGACAAACTTCTAGTCACCACTCAGCTTCAAACTTCAAATCATACAATGTACACTTTGAAATTTTAAAGGACAAGCATTCAAGTTACGTATCAGATTTTGGATCCGCGACAACACAAGGCTTCGAAAAATGAGGAGATCTCGCATACATTTTCCATAGCAGTGTGCTCTCATATGGATAGTGTAACATTAGTCTCAGTTTGTGTAAGTCTGACGAGAATCTATGATGGAAAAGAAGAAGCTTTCACAAGTCCAGTCTTTCCTGGAGCGAGAAAAAACAATGAATTATCAAGAAAAGATGACGCTCATGGAGAACTCGCGGGTCCCAACCTCGGAGGTTATCGACCATCGACCATTTGGTTTCTCCTGCGAACTGGTGCGTGTAAAAACCAATGTGTCGTTCAGTCAGGACGTCCAAGAGGGATCTCCTGGAAAAGGTCAAAGGTCAAGACCTGAGACACAAAGGTCTAAGATCACGACCTCTAGTCTTGAAGCCCATGCCTCTGTCGCAGGTCAGTCTTGCTTTTGTGCATGCTCGCAGATGCTCTGTAAAGTTTTACTCAGAGAGATCGGTATTTTCCATTTCTCTGTCCTACTTTTTTTTCTTTTTTTTTTACTGGGGAATAGGAGAGGTGGGGGGGGGAGGGGGGAGTGAGGTGGAAGGGCAGAAGGGTGGAGTATAGGACGCCAAAATTACAAATTGGAAAGAATCAGTGCCAACCCACTCACAAAGCTACATGATGATCAACTTGATTGCGGTCACTGATCAGAGGACAGCAAAAGAGGTAGGGAAGAAGGGAGGAAGGGATGTGGGAATGATAGAGGAAAATGGCACCAGGATGTTAATTTTCCTTCAGCAAGTACATGTATAAAATGTACAGTATTCATAAAAATTGTAAAAGTCAATATTTCAGCATGAATTTTTAGGGAATTCACTGAATTTCAGACATATTTACATAAAAGTTGGTTACTGTTTTTGCTTTTTGAAAGATTACTGTACATACATGTAATTTTATGGGCATATGTTCAGTGAAGTCACGATCGCGAAATTGACGAAAATAAAACCTTTTCAAAACTTTCAGCTCTTACAGTATTCATTCTTACACTATTCAGCTCAGGACAATGGATATGATCCAGTGATGTTATTGTTCTGTGCAATTTGTAAGCTTTTTGGTACTATAATTGTGTACAAATAAATGTTCACCTGTACTTTAATTCATCAGCATGCTGCACTCGATGCAGGTGAGGTGAAGGGAAGTAGGTATTTATTTCTTGAAATGTTGGAGTACCAATGGCTTGTCCAATAATGAGGAACAAGTAACACGATACAGTCAAACCTGCTTTAGCGACCACCTGTATAGAAAAACCACCTGTTCACAGAGACCACCTTTCTTGACTCCCTCTAATGGAATTTACATGTAAATGAACCTGTCTGCAGAGACCACCTGCTGTTAAAGACCACTTTTTCTGTCTCCCTTGGGTGGTCTTTATAGACAGGGTCGACTGTATCAATATCTTTAAGTACATTAAATGCACCCATTATTATTATGATAAGTAATGTTGTTTTTATTTTTCTTGTTATTTATATTTCTGCGTTTTTATCATACAGGTACAACTATGGATCTGCTAGACGCAGCAGCAAAAGGAGACACGGAGATGGTCCGGAAGGTCATATCCAAGAACCCCTTTGGGTCAAAGGGCAATGACGAGGCAATGCGTAAAGCTGTACAGTATGGCCAAACAGAGGCACTCCAAGAGCTTCTTAATGTAAGTCATTCAAACTATCAAATATTATGATGGGATAGAGTTTAAGATATCATACTGATTTCATGTAAAATTCATAATGGAGCCTCCTAACAGCATCATGACAAAAAGAGTAGGGATGAGTGGGGTAGGGGAGAAGAAGGTCCAAGGATGGCGCACCATGCTTCATGAGACATGCATAGGGAGGCATACAGAGGTCCTGAAACTTGCGTGTCAAATGCTCCGTGGTACTTAGGTACTTTTTCCACTGAATTAAACTTTTGTTTTGTTCTTGCTCTCTACAGGCTGGAGCAGATCCAGATAATGATATCAAGGTCCAAGGAGGGCGCACCATGCTCCTGAAACTACTCCTGATCCATAGTACTTAACCCATTAAATACTGGAGCGGTTGGTCCCTGCACAAAGTCTTTGGGAATCAAAGAATTCAGTAGTAAATGGGTGAAATACTTTTTCCACTTAATTCTCAAACTGTTCTTTATCCCTACAGGCTGGGGCAGATCCAGATATCAAGGTCCAAGGGGGACGCACCATGCTTCACGAAGCCTGCATAGGGGGTCACACAGAGGTCCTGAAGCTACTCCTCATCCACGTCACAGACATGGATGCTACCAATGCCCTTGGCCAGACAGCTTGCCACACCGCTGCTTATCATGGAGAGCTGGGATGTATGAAGCTCTTAGAAGAAGCAGGTAAATTAATACTGTCGATCATCCTTAAAGCGAGGTCCTCACACTTCTTGTGTTCACATCATGAGCGTGTTGCTAAAAAAATGCTGTAAAAAAAAATCTTAAAAAGCTGAAATTTTTGCTGGGTTTTTATTGTTGTAAATTTTGCAACCGTAAATTCACTAGATTTCTCACTCAATAGAATTCCCATAGACTTGTGAATAATAACATTTCAAAATGTGTAAATAACAACTTGCTAATGTGTGAAAAGGTCTGAAATTCAGTGGATTTGCTCAAATTTATGTACTCTAAAATATTGTTTTTTACAGAAGTTCAGATTGTTGTTGTATACACTTCTTACTAAGTGAACAAAATTTCCCAATAAAAATCCATGGTTCAATTTCAACTTATTTGTTTGCAACACTGTCTTAAATTGAAAGATAGGGATGATGAAAATGAGCTTGAGATCCTTTCTTTTAAATGTTTAAAGAGAACTATGATGCTATACTTATACTTTATCCAAATTGATGTCTGTTCATACAGCTCTACAGTAGCATATTGGCATATATTTGATAATTCCTCTTAGCTTTAATTGATATTCTGAACAAAGGATGATGAATGTTTATTTGTAGAGAAAGACTCACAGATTTCAATACATGTCACAAATTTTGTAGCTGGACTTGGACGTGAAATTGTACTATTTATGTTCATCCATTGCTAAATTCAGTTTGAATTCAGTCAAGCTCTTTTTGTAGGTTCATAGGTGATGCATTTCGTAAAGATGAGCCACAGTTAGGGATCATAGTAATTGAAATTTCATGCTTTGTTACAATGACTTTAGTATGCGCAAAGCTAGCTATTCCAAAATTCCATTAGTATCTTCAAAATTGATGATCTAATTCTTGTTTCTAAATTTCTTTTTTCAGGAGCTGACTGCAGTCTGCGGGACAATAAGGGGCGCTCTCCATGCCACCTTGCTGCTCAGCACAATCACCCCTCCATTCTCAACTTCTTGCTCTCCAAAGGAATGGACATAGAGGGCGCTGATGACAATGGCCGCAGACCGCAGCATGTTGCAGCCATGCATGGAGGTAAGATGTGAGCCTACAGCTCAAAAAGAGCCTAAACTTAGCAATTCTCAAATGTCCACAATGTAGCATATAGTAAAATTTATACCGTATTATATTATAGAAAAGGAGTAAAAATGTATATGTTGCCTATTGCTTGAAAAAAGTGAGATTGCGGTAGTATGATAATCCTATCCTGAATAATTGATAATGATTAATATTAATTAATGATAATAATTAATAATAGTTAATAATAAAGAATTGCATTGATTTCCTTCTCTTTATTTTAGCGCTGGAATGCTTGGTGCTGTTTTTGCAGAGTGACTGTGACACAACGGTAGAGGATGGGCCAGGCTTCACTGCAGGGCATCATGCGGCAGCTAAAGACCACCTGGATTGCCTGAGGTTTCTTGTCAAGCATGGTAGCGACAAGGAGGCTACAGAGAACCAGGGAAGAACGCTTGCTCACTTGGTAAGGCTTCAATTTCCTGACATTAAGAAAACTATTTTAGCGCAGTCCAAAAACTACTTGTATAAATTCAATAAAAGGTTCAAAGTTTAAATAAATATATTCATTTTGATTTATTGACAAGCGTGAAGTAAAAAAAATGGAGATAAGAAAGTCATATTATATGTTTTTAAAAAGACATTATGTTAATGTATATTACATTCAGCTGCCAGGCAAACAAATCCCCTAAAAATTCATGGGGACCTCATTTTTTTCACCAAGCTAATCCTTCTGGTATGTCAGTCAGACTCAGCGTTGTAAATAAGTGGGAAGTGTTGGACACTCTGAATTCTCCCTCGATATGGGCCTGTAGTGCATTCAAACCTGTCCCTAATCACCAAGTAAAGGAAACAAGTAAAGTAGTTTTTATGAGCAGATTTGAAATCATTAGGAAATTGGGAAATCAAACTTGCCTTCTGGGGTTGTAATTTTGGAATACATGGAAATTGGGAATTTTTTTTTTTTTNGGCAAGGATCAAACCACAAAAGTTAGAGATGTCAAATTGCATGTTGTCCAATTGAATGCATAATTTTAGGCAGAAATCTTTGTGGGTTCAAGTAAAGTTACAGGGATTATAACATTCTGGGAAGCATTCAAATAGTTCAATGTTTATTCTTGTCACCACACTCTTTTATTAATATTTCTATTTTTTGTCATTATTGTTAATCATGTACATAATGTGATTCCTTGTGAGTTGGAACCCAATAAACATATGGATAATTTTAAGTAGTCTAGTAATTTGGAACTAATTTTTGTTTCTGAATGATAATTTGTCTTTGATACAGGCAGCAGCACATGGCTCAATGACATGTCTTCATTGGCTGCTGGAGAAAGGTAGCGATGTCAACGTTCAGGATAGTAAGTATGAAATTTTCATCTTTTGAGAACATCTCACAGTACTCTTCTCAGATCAGTACTAATTTCATGGAGTTGCTTTCGTTGGCCAGAAGTAATAGTTGTTTACCATGACAATATTGTTAATGTTTCTGCATTATGACCCATTTTGCTTAAGATTAAGATTCTGCTGGGATTGAAAGCTCAAGCTTCTTTTTCCACTTCATTTTACCTAACAACTCTCCATTATTGGATACACAGTTTCAACAGTTCTCTTTAGTTTTTTATTATTAAGTTTTTTAAATCAATAACCACAAAAATCATCATTATACAAATTGAAATCATAAAACAATAAAACAAACAATAACAACTAAATGCAGAGTAAAGTCAAATAGTGATATCCAATAACGAAATTTCGAGAGAAGAAAGGATTCAAAAGATCCTAAATTCTGTTGTGGTCAACCAAATTTTTGCCGTAATAGCTTGTTGATTTGAATAGCGCCCTTCCCAGAATTATGATTTTCTTGTTCCTTTCACTTATCCTCTCATTGGTTTATGGCCATGCTGATATTTTGTACCAGTATATACTTTCACATTTGCCAAGGGTTAATGTATTTAGGATTATGATCCTTTTGTCCTAATAGATGTTAAATTCTTAGATTTAGGGACTGCAAAATGAAAAGAGAGATGTCAAAATTAATGGGTATCACATCTCATTCAACATTTTATTACAAATAATACTATTTTTCTTTGCAGCGGCAGGGGGACATCACCTCTATTTCAACTGCTGCCTTCAACACGGGGGCAATCTCAACACCCTTAACACCAAAGAGAAACTCCCAAGGGTTAATATATCTAGATTTATGACCTTTTGTACTAAAAGGTGTTAAATTCTTAGATCTAGGGAAAGCAAAATAAAACGATAGATTTCAAAATGCATGGTTATCACAAGCAATGTTCACCCCAATATCACACATCATTCTATTTCTCGTTTAGAACTTGGCAACACACCGGCGCATCTTGCAGCGGCCGGGGGACATCACCTGTGCTTCAACTGCTGCCTCCAACACGGGGGCAATCTCAGCACCCTCAACGGCAAGCAGGAGACTCCCATGGACACCGCCCGGAGGTTTGGCCATCCAGTCAAGATGGAACAAGCAGGTAGGAGGAAAAGAGACTTAGGAGGTGCTGTTCAAAAGTTGCAATATGTCGCAAGTTGCAGTTAATCGGAACGTGCCAATCAAAATCAATGTTTCATGCACGTCTTGTTAAATGTGCGCACCTTGTGCGAATGAAAATGCGCATTACAATTTGCAAAGTTGCAGTTGATTTTGAACAACACCCCCTTACAGGGTCAGGAAGAAAAATTGTTTAGTTGCCCTCAACTGACTGACCCTGTGAAAATGGCCTAAATCATAACTTTTCTTTTCACTTTTCACTCAAATTAAAACAAATCACAGTAAAATCATGGAGATTATGTGAAATGCAACCTGAAAAAAACATTTTTAGATGTTCTTTGGCTTTTCACTCCCATATAACTTTTCTAGGTCTTATTTTTCACGTGAAATAAGAAGATAAATAATAATACTATTATTATTATTATTATATCATACACTCAAACTTTGTTTTAAAGAGCACTGATATAATGAGCTCTCGTGATAACAAGGTAATTTTCCTGGTCCCATCTCTTTGTATTTCATTGTATTTTGGCCCTGATATAACAAGGTTTCAATATAAAGAAGTAATTTCTCTGATCCCAACGACCTCATTATAACGAGGTTAGTCTGCTGTTTTAAAAAATTAACCAAAGTTTAATCGTAAAGTCTACAGTGTATGTATACAATAAACTGGAACAATTTAAATTTTAAGTTTAAGCTCAAGTAAAGTTTCAGTAAAACCAAATACTTTTGTCTCAAAACTTTGTCTTCAAATTTGAATAAAAAAAAAGAAGCTTATGTGAAATATGAATTAGTTTTGATAAAGCTATGACCTATAATGTGCAGAAAACCTCAGTCTCGGGGAACCCGAAACTGAATCAATATTTTCTCTCTTGATTAAGTTCTAGAATTTATGTTTTATCAAATATTTCTCTTTCTTGCCTCCAATGTTTCAGTGAATAACGAGATCAGATGTACTCACTGCAATGATAACTATGAGCTGGCATGCCGGGAAGAATCATATTCAAATATCTCTCATTCTTGCCTTGAATGTTTCAGTGAACAATGAGATCAGATGTACTCACTGCAATGATAACTATGAGCTAGCATGCTGGGAAGATTCTCACCTAAGTTTGATAATAGAGTTTATGCTTACTCAAATATTTCTCATTCTTGCCTTGAATGTTTCAGTGAAAAATGAGATCAGATGTAATCACTGCAATGATAACTACGAGCTAGCATGCTGGGAAGAATCTTACATAAGTTTGATAATAGAGTTAATGCTTATTCAAATATTTCTCTTTCTTGCTTCGAATGTTTCAGTGAATAATGAGATCAGGTGTACTCACTGCAATGATAACTACGAGCTGGCATGCTGGGAAGATTCTCACCAACCTAACATCGTACAGAGAGCCATAAACTCCTCCAAGATGACCATCTTCTCTTCTCCAATGCCGAATAACAAGAAGTATGTGTTGCTTTTTACGTATAAATGCTATTTTGACATATGGTCAACCTTAAAAATCTGTGTGGACTGAAGAAATAACTTTGAATTAGAGAAAATTTATCACATATTGGGCATTATTGACCTAAGAAAACTTGCTGAGACCTACCTATGGCTAGGTTCACGATATTGATTCCTGTNAAAAAAAACATTTTCAGGTTCACAGATTTTTCCTGTAACATGATTATTTAATCTGAAAAGTAAACAAAGAAACAATTATTGATAAGAATCCAAATCAATTGATTTAATATATTTCATGAGATATAACCACTTAACTAGGATAGCTATAAATTAAACATGGAGCCACCCAGAATTCTATTTGTGTGTGTGTGTGTGTGTGTGTGTAGAAACCTTAACAGCATAATTCCATTGTGAATATGTTGTTGGGCAACCAGAACTTTCATTATAACTAGCAATACCCGGCGCTTTGCGCCGGGCATCGCTAGCAGTTTTATGTAAGTATTATGTGGTAATTATGTAACTTTTTCACACTTTTCGAGGCAGACATACAGGAAGATACATATGTTACATTTGACTTATGAAAACAATTAAAATTGACAGAGGGAGATGAAATTTAATTCTTTATAAATATTCTGTACTTGACTGTCATTATGCCATGATGTGTGGGCAAATATATGGGTAGGGGAATTGAAGAATGAAAGTCAAAATGTCATTTTAACTTACCTTTCTGACCTCTCTGATCTGTAGGCCTAATACACATACACTGTATGTGTGAAGGGCGAGATGAGTGTTATATAACCTTTTATTGCTACGTGTGTATATACTGCGTGGTTGTATTTTGCATACACTGTAGGCCTATTGTTTAACAGGAAATATACTTTATACACAAACACTGTGTGTGAAGGGCGAGATGGGGAGGGGTCATTTATCATTTGTTGCTGCCCAAGCGCCCCCTAACTGTCAAGTTTTGTTGAAAGTTATCAAAGGAGAACAGAGATATGGAAAAATGACTTTTTGACCCCTTGACCTTTGACCTTTCTGAAAGCGAACCCCTCAAGGGCAGTCTTGGGGCCAACCTTCATACATCCACCAAGTTTGGTCCAAATCGGTCCAAGGAATCCGGGATATGAAAAATTGACCTTGACCTTTCACAAAACCAACCGCTCAAGGACAATTCTGGGTTCCCCTACATACACCCACAGAGTTTGGTCCAAATCGGTCCAGGTAGTCTGGAGATATGAAAAATTGACCTTTGACCCCAGTGACCTTGACCTTTCACAAAACCAACCCCTCAAGGGCAATTCTGGGGTTCCCCTACATGCACCCATCAAGTTTGGTCCACATCGGTCCAGGGAGTCCGGAGATATGAAAAATTGACCTTTGACCCCAGTGACCTTGACCTTTCACAAAACCAACCCCTCAAGGGCAATTCTGGGGTTCCCCTACATACACCCACCAAGTTTGGTCAAGATCCGCCCAAGGATCTGGGAGGAGTAGTGGAACAAACAAATTAACAGTTCTCCTTTAGATATTAGGAAGATAATATTTCATTATAATTCTGTAATTTTTCATCAGGAAAGAGCCCAAGAAAGTGA
>BQKZ01003406.1:0-24957 GCA_036244855.1 Temnopleurus reevesii
TATTGTAGCTCAAGACATATTAGCTGGAAGCATAGAATTTGAATCTACACCAATATAGATGAATAATCTTGTACTATGTTTCCTTCATTACAGTTTGAACAGTGTCGTAAGTTGCTATCTACACTGAAGGCCTCGGACTATGGAGAAGAGATGCTATGTCTGCTTCAGGCAAGCCTCCTGTGTCGACAGAAACAGATCCCTAAAGCTATCCAAGCCATTCAGGTAAAAAAAAAATCATTTAAAAGTCTCTTTCCACAAACTGAAGCAAATATGATGTAGGTCCTTTTCAGGACTATATCTTGAAATATGATTATATGCCACATTGTGCAACCGCAAACCTTTTTTTTTTTCATAAGTATACAGCCAAAGCCTTCTTTCATGACCACCAAAGAAAAGCAGAAAAACTGACCAATATAAATATAAAGCATCAGATGGCTTTTAGCCATGTGGAATCAATAAAAATGACCACTTAAGATAAGTGGCTGCTAAGTCAAGTTTTAGTAGATTCAATATTTTCATATGTAGAAGACATTTATGCTTTCAGATTCCTCAATAATGGAGCTTAGTTTTTGATGGTCGCTTGAAACCTTTCAATCACCCCTCCACATATGAAAATATGTCAACCGTGATTCTTGAGTTTTTAGGGATTGGTAGACATTTTCTACGTATTACTTTCAAAATTGTCCATTTAACACATGCCATTATTTGGTCATTTTGATTTTTTTTTTCATCCCAGGACTATGTGAATTCCCATGAAGGTGTTGGGCTACCAACCCAGCTGACTGTGGCTCAACTCTTTCTACTTCAAGGTAAATAATTCTTTCTATGCCCAGACTTTGTCAGGGTTGATTTATAGCTGCCAACTAGTATGACTGAATCCTATTTAGTAAGATTGTTCAATGGCAATAGGATACCTATTGGACAAAATAGGATAGTTTAGATCCTGGAGATACAGTGTTTGATAAATGTATTGAAAGTAAGAATAGGATATGTTGCTCTGAAAATATGGTTTTTATTGTGGTTTAAAATATTGGAGCAGTAGGTTGGCAGTTGTGTTAATTTATCTTGCGTGGTTTTTTTTCTCACATCTAAAATTTTCTAATCCTCTGACTGCTATAGTTTGATTTAAGTGAAAAAATTGTGATAGTTGTGGGTTAACCTTAAAGCACTTCCTTTTGTCACATCTACTTGGCTATTAAAATAACAGATTTAGTTAGGCTAAATAGTTCAGTGTTAAGAAAGCCAGATTTTAATACATATCTCCCTTTTTATGTTTTTAATTGTCTGCTGTATTTTGATTTAATGTTTCACAAGGTAAAAGAGCCTTTCGAAATAGGATAGAGTTATAATGACATAAGAATTTCACAATTACCTGAAAAAACAGAGATTTTGAGTTATATAACCTTGTCAATTTAAGGATTTTGGACATTTGTCATTCTCCATATATATTAATACTTGATCTTGTAATTTTACAGGTAACATGAATAAGGCTTGTGAAGTGCTAACAGGGCTAGATGGTAGTCGCCACAAACCTGGCATAGTCTCAACATTGGTGGCGCTGTATGTTGGTATGGAGGATGGGGAGTCCGCTATAGGTGTTCTTGATGAGGCAGTAAACTGGTACAAAGAGCATGGGGTAAGTCATTTGGTCCTCAACGATTACACAATTTACCGAAAACTCCTGAAAAATCTACAAATAAATGCTGAAAATGCTTTGGAATTGTAATCTTTTTTTTAGGATAGAATTTTTTTTTTTTTAAGTTTTGGAATGTTTATGGGTTTATAAATCAATTAAAATAAATCTTATTTGATAGTGTGGTGAATTCCATTTTTTTAGGGTTATCTATCAAAAGAAATTTATTCCATATCAAGACATCTTGGTGTTCATCTTCTAATAGGTGATGTACTGATATTGAGTTCAATGGTATTGAATTGAATTTAATTAGTACAGTTTTATGAAAATTTGACATTGCAGCTAAAAGCTGATACGTAAGCATGTACCTAGTAAAATTTGACAAAAACACATACAAATATATTGGGACCTCTCCTAGAAAAATCACCTCTTTGTATTGAAACCTTGTCATATCAGGATCAGAAACGCTACCCTGCTATAATGATAGCTTGCGTGCCTTTGTAAATAGGTTCCATTGTATAAGCAAATGAAGGAATGGTAAAAATAGAGGTAAAATTGGAGCAAAGAAATGGCAGCAAACACATACATGTAGCTTATTCTACATGTATGTACCTTAACCCAGGTATTTTTTTCAAGTCTCAAGGTGGAACTTTGTCCAGATTTAACTTAGATGATGGTCTTAGTTTTTAGTAGTCTGTAACTTTATGATAATGATATAGTAGTTGTTTTTTCTCCGGTTTAATTATATCTGACTATCGCAATACAGGATTTTTCTGTGTAAATATCCAGGAGTACTTATTTAAATGTCAACTTTTATTGAATAATGCAGGGTCCCCAAAGTGAGCTGAATCTGCTTCTACGAGAAAACACTGAGTTCAAGTTAAAAACCGGCCAGTCCCAGGCAGCCACATCCATGTTGGAGGATCTCAGAAAGTAAGATTTTTAATAATGATAATAATAATGGTGATTTCTTTTTGAAGCGCACAGGTCCGTCAGTAATGATGCTCATGGCGCTGTGCATCGCTGTACATTTTAGCCATACATTACATATAGCAAAGTAAAAGTTTTATTGGTATGTAGATGAGATGAAAGTGAGGATATAAACTTCTATGCTTGATGGCATACTCAAAGAGAATATCATATGAAAGGTAAAACAAAAATAATGAAAATCTGAAGGAGAACACTTTTATAGAGCCTGATCTGTCTGATCTTGTCAACTCACTACATGTATATTCTATTTGCCATTGAAAATGATAAATCTGAGTCTTCTTTCAACCAATGGCAAAAACATCATTATGTACATCATATATGTATACTCTGATGCTTGTTCTATTGTCTTATATATGATTATATTGACCATTAAGTGAGAAAGCAGAGTTTTGGGTGTTCCAGTTATTGGAAATAGTTCTAAACAATGTTCAGCATCCTTGTTGCTATAAATGGAGTTAGACTGAAACTTTGACCAAGAGAGGATCTCAACAATTACACTTTAAATTTTCATTGCATTGAAAGTAATATTTTTCTCCCATCACCCCCTGCAGGTCGAACCCAGGAGACATCAAGACTCTTGCCCAACTCATCTCTGCCTACTCTAAATTTGACCCCAAGAGGGCGCAAGAGTATCCTTTTCAATTGTTCAGTTTGGAAAGCTGTGTTGTATATTTTATGTGATTAGTACATTGAAGAAGAAACTAAGACCTTCTTCAAAGATTCTCTGATTAATCAATATTTTCTGTAATGAACTATCATATTATATTGCAGAACATTTTTGTGAAGATGAAATTAACTTGCAGAGGGAAATTAACCCTAATCCCATTGGGGGGGGGGGGGGCTTTTAAAGCAATTTTCGCGATAAATCTGAAACGCGATAAGCTCGCGCCATAATTTTTTCTGACTTTTATCTTTCAAGTCTCGCGCAACTTTTGACACCAAATTCGCGATGACCGGGTATGCGGTACCGACGCTACGCGCATTTGAAAAATATTCGTCAAGCCAAATAAGAGTCCAAAACGTGATTTTATGTACAAAGTCAATGCAAATTGTGTTTTTAGTCAATATTCATAAATCCTTGTCTATTTTGCATATTAATGCATGAACTGAATTTAAAATTCATTTTCTATGCCTCTAATAATGTCACCAACAATTCCCATCGAAAAAACGATAAAAATAATAAAGTCAAAAAACAAAGAAATACATAAGAAATTAACAAAAACAATAGAATACATAAGAAATAGATTTTGATTGCATTTTCTTTCCATGACATTATGTCTGAAACATTACTATGAGTATCTAGACCAAAAATCAGCACATTTGGAGCTTCAGCAAGTGATATATTGTTGTTTGTTAGAATTCATGCATAATTATGCATAATTAAAGCCTAATTAGCATAATGAGTAGATTTTTGAAAAATTTGACTATGCAATCTAAGAGTTAACATCGCGGGCTATGTGCACGCCAAATTTCGGCGCGACCGCGCGGTCGACGGCGAAGATCAGAGGGGGGGGCCAAAAAAGCCCCCCCCCCCAATGAACTGAGATGACTGAAATATCCCAATGGGATTAGGGTTAATAAACAAGTAAAAGAATTTATAAATGTGTTATTGGATAAGTAAATTAATGAATGATAAAATGAATAAATGAAATTGTAGATTGATGAACTATTATATGATTAAAGCATACATGAATTGATAAATCAATGAATACGAAAGATGAATAAATAAATAGATACATTGATAATATACATTGATAATTGGCACTCCTAAGCAAGTGTCTAAACTAGAGACAAGCAGCATTATTGTTGGAAACACTGAAGTGAAACCATCCACTACTGCAAAAAACCTTGGTGTCTGGTTCGACTCTCAGTTAAACATGGAAACCCACATTTCTAAAACATGCAAGGCAGCTTTCTTTCACCTCTACAACCTCCGACATATCCGTAAATACCTCACTCACTCATGCATCATCACACTGGTCCATGCTTTTGTAACAAGCAAACTAGACTACTGCAATTCACTTTTATTTGGTCTACCGGAATCTCAAATTGCTAAATTGCAACGTGTTCAAAATGCTTGTGCTAGACTCATCTGCAACTCCCCCAAGTTTTCCCATGTAACCCCGCTTCTCCTTGATCTGCACTGGCTCCCTGTAAGACAAAGAATTAAATTCAAAATACTTCTAATTACATACAAAGCACTTCATGGTTTTGCCCCCACTTATATCAGCGACCTACTTACCATAAAATCACAAAATCAATCCTACAGGCTTCGTAGCAGCCATGACTCCATGCTCCTCAGACTCCCCTCCCGTAAAACCAAAACTACTTTAGGTGATCGTGCCTTTGTCAGTACCGCGCCAAAACTCTAGAACGGCCTCCCACTTGAAATTCGCTCTGCCCGATCAATCGCTTCATTCAAAACAGCCCTTAAAACCCATCTATTTAGGGATACCTTTGAGTAGATTTAAGTTGTTATTTTACATGTACTATACTACTATTGTTTAATGTTATTATGATTGCTTGTTATGCGCAGTTGAGTATATTCCTATAGAAATTGCGCAATATAAATGTACAATTATTATTATTATTATTATTATTATTATATTATCATTAAGAATCGATTAATGAATAGACATATGAATGAATACATGAATAATAAATGAATAAATTTATGAATACATGAATAATTAATGAATAGGTAATAAATATATGTATGAATGACTACGGGAATGATGAATGAATAAACTTATGAATACATGAATGGTAAATGAATACATGAATAATTATATAAGATTGGATAAATTAATTTGATAGATTGATAGATAACTGAATAATGAATTAATAGATAAAAAATGGAACCGATAAACAAGTGAATAGATTCTCCTTAACTCCGTCAACCCTGACCAGACTGAGTAGAGAGCTGCCTTCTGTTGCCCAGCTGTCCGCAGACGTTGATGTTGACGTCCTTGAAAGCACGCCCCTCACCCTCAGCACCAGACAGCTCAAGAGAGGGGGCAAGGGAGACACAGAGAAGACTGGTGCTGTGGTCTCGGCCGAGGAGATGAAGAAGAAGAGGAAACGGAAGAGGAAAAGTGAGCATATTTTTTTGACTGGCAAGAGCAAGAGAGAAAGAGAGTTGGAGAGGGAGAGATGTGGAAGAACATGCTTATTCACAGAGCAGAGAAACAGGCTAACTACTGGAAATATGGTTCAGACAAGAAAAATTTACAACCACCTCATACATGTCGAAAGACAGGGAGATGATCGAGCAATGACATAGTTTGCATTGTTTTTATGTTGATTGCTAGATAGCATAGTTGAATTTTCTCTTCCTTTCTCTTCATCCGAGCTCGACTGCCAGAGAACTGCACCCTGAAAGATTGCTTCCAATGAGAGAAAGTCTTAGTTTAAGGGCAAGAACAAATAAAAAACTAATTCTTGGCATTTTAACGTATGTCTTGTTTTTTCTCTTCCCTCCACCCTCAAGCTCGACTGCCAAAGAACTACGACTACTCGGTTGCCCCTGACACAAGAAGATAATTCCCGATGAAAGAGAGTTCTTATTTCAAGAGCAATTGATAAAAAACCAATTCTTTACATGTTAACTTACGTCTTTATTTTTCTTTTCCCTCCACCCTCTAGCTCGACTGCCCAAGAACTACGACTCCTCCGTTGCGCCTGATCCAGAAAGATGGCTACCTATGAGAGAGAGGTCTTACTTCAAGGGAAAGAGGCGAAGAGGAGACAAGAAGGGAGGCGTTGGCAAGGGTACTCAGGGAGCAACAGCTGGCAGTGCAGAAATGTAAGTATTAACAGAGATATTAAACATTACAGAAAATGCATTAAGGAAATTTTATGAATTCTAGGCTTTCATATGGAATATGGTCCATTGTATTTTCCCCTGTTTATCTGATCGGGTAGAAATCAACCATCAATGAAATTATCCATTACCTCATCATTTTTGCAAGTTGCCTGTGAGGATTTTGTGCTTTTAAGATATATGACTCATCAGATGATTAATAACAACTGAGGTATGTGTTAAGATTACATCAGTTGTCATTAATCATAACTGGAGAAGCATATTGATGGAATGCGAATGCCTCATGGTAATCTCCCAAAGTACAGTGAAACCTGTTTATCACAAGGTCCTTGGGACCATGAATATTACCTTGTTATATCAGGTTCCTCACTAGGGTAAAAAAACAAAGAACTATAAAGAGCTGGGACCAACAGAATCACCTTGTTATCACAGGTACATGTATCTCGCTATATCTGACTTCTTTATAACGAGGTTCCACTGTAATAAAATAAAAAAGTTTGATTATTGTGTTTCAGGAAAGCAACAATCATTATTTGTAGTTATGTAATTACCTTCTTCTAGTTTCTGCAATTATTTATTTATTTTATATAACATTTAATTCAACCTGAGTGCAAGTATTATCCTTTGATAATAATAATAATAATAATACACAACATTTATATAGCGCTTAATACAGAGTATTTCTAATCATTCTGTGCATTATTACCCGGCTTTATCATGGTTACCATTCGGCACTCATTGCATTCAAGGAATTTTTTCCTACCAGTGCCCATTCACCTCACCTGGGTTGATTGCAGCACAATGCGGATAAATTTCTTTCTAAAGGATACTGACGCCATGGGTGAGATTCGAACTTGCGACCCCTGGTTTGAAAGGCGAGAGTCAGAATGGGTACCTGGTAAGAACTTTTTCCTTGAAATGCCAAGTGCGCTAATGAAGTGGCTGCCGGGCTAAAGCCAGGGTAATAATGCTGCAATTGTAGAGCGCTTAGAGAATTCTAATGAAGAGTTGATAAGCGCTATATAAAAGCCGTGTATTATTATTATTATTAACCACTGCACAACAACGCCTCCATGATGAGCATGGATGCTGTTCTATGTTAGATAGGATTCAATTCCAGCGATACAGGAAGTGTTTTGGGGTCCTTATCCCAAAGTAAAATTATTGTTATTATTGTTAATGCTATAATTTTATGTAATTAATATCATCATTTCCTTCTCTACTTCAGGGATGCAAGCAAGCCCAGCAGTGTGCCCAACTCGCCCCGCCCTGGTTCCCAGACAAGTAGCAGCACTGCCTCCCCCTCCATGGCCAACCCCGCCCCCAGGCAGCAGAGACCCCCCTCAGCTGCTGCTAAGAAGAGCAAACCCAAGAAGAAGAAGGGAGGAAAGTGGTAGAAAGGGACATAGAATAGGAAATTTTTAAGCCAAATCGTGAAAAAAGCCACCTCTTTAGTCCCTCGTATGTCTTTTTTTGTGTACCGTGTCTAGGGAGATCAATGAGCTCCCTGGCTGCAAGTCTGTGGAGTCTATGAACGTAAATCTATGGAGGGGTGGCCTATTTCACGAGAATGTCAAGTTTTATATTATATGATGTGCTTATTACGAGATTAGTTTCATCATTAGCTAACACTAATCTTGAGGAATATTGGATACAAGGCTCGAACAGCCCAACAACCATAATGAAATGGGTAGATCGATCACAGTTGAATGTCATTTTTCAATATATTGATGATAATGTTTTACTTTTCAAGGTACCCACACTTCCATTTCTATATTATTGTTTTGCTTTATTACTTGTATGAAGTAATTTACTAATTTTCTCCATTATTGTGCCCCTATGATTTGGTCAATGTCAATTTCTATTCGCTCATCTTTATGTTATCTTCGCCAACCCCACCTCCAGGCAGTAGAGACCTTCATTCGTTGTTATCAAGAAGATTAAAATGGAGAAGAAGCAGGGAAGAAAGTGATAGGAAGGGGTTTAAAATGGACATTAAAATTCATAACTTGGTGTGATCTCATTCCTCAATCTTGGCATTGGTCAATTTGTCCGAGAGATGAGTCTGTATTTGGCTCAATTATTTAGCTCCCTCATATCTCTGAGATCAAACAGGTGATATGAGCTTGTATCACCCTTCTCTTGTTTGTTGTCGTCATTGTTTACTGTCATCATGTTCGTTGTGAGCACGGCAGTTGTGATTTTAACCAAGTAATATGGTACCATATCACTTGAAAACTACAAGGCACGCACATTTTAGAACGCATGTGGCAATTGGCCACGTGCATACAAGCGCACACCAGTACCATGTCAAATCTTCAAATTCAGTTGCTTTGTGGAATTTAGATTATTCATTAATTTCTTTATTTTCATTTCTTTTTATTCATCATCATGTTTCTGACCATGGAGTATGGTAGGTCCATGTTCTAAACTCGAGTATTAATGTTTACGCTTTAAGAGATGAAATAGTTGCACCCTGCTTTTTCTAAAGTAATACTGGAAATGTCTCCATTCTGGTTCCATAATCCATTCGACCTGCGGCCTCATGAAATATGGAACCAGAAGGGTGATACTTCCTGTATTACGTGAACAAACAGTGTGTAACTAATAATGTACATCATGCTCTAATGACCAAATGAATTTCAGCATTTAGTGAACACACACCAAAATGATTTTCTTGAAATTTTCAATAAAAGTTTGTCATAACTCAATGGGCATGAAAGGGAGGATTTTACTTCAGTTTAAATGTAGTTTCAACTGTTTTGACTCTTGTGTATTAACTTTAATGATACACATCTTTCCATTCCATGACCGTGGGTCTGCTTCTTTGCTCGTATAACATTATTTGTTCATTTCCTCAATCATGGTGCTCCTTCAATTTGAACTGTACCATCTTCCTTCTATTCATCTGTATTTGAATAATAAACATGGCATTGATTGTTTCTTAAAAATTTGAAAGTGCCATTGAAGTTTGAACACATTCATCATTTCTGGAAGGTTTTTATTCACCCATGTGTCAGTGTATTGCATAAATGAAGAAGCTACTCTGAATAACGGCTGGTACACAACCCTATTTTTCCCCTAGCAGCCAATCATTGCATAGATTTGTCTATTGTCTGTTGCTTTATATTGTTATGCCTGTAGGCTTGTCTATCATTCATGTGGTATATTCTGACAGATGAGAAAACCTTGTCAGTAGATATGTATATGTGCAATGACAGTATGAAATTTCAATGTTACAAATTTATTTTATTGGTAAGTTGATGTGATTATTAATGACGGATATAGGGAGGGTACCAATACACAAAGAAGTGTTGTAGTCCTAACTCATCTGGCTTCATCAACCATCCCCAAATCAGTCTATATAAGCATTTAATCTATTTTACAGTGGACAATATTCAATTCTTATTAGCAACACACAAATGAAATCTAAGCTTTATTTTGTCAAGCATATTCAGCAAAGCACTTTTAAAAAATGTACTTCAACAACACCTTCGCATATGGTCTGAAATGTCTATGAATTTTGAGATTATACGGCACATTTACTGAATATCCTGTAAAACTTATTAATTCAGTAAATTGGGACAGCTGCACAATTTCCTTTCAGTTGTTTGAGTAGTAAATAAACTGCTGGGTTGGTTTAGTCCATATGTTTATGTGTTATTTGCTGCTTTCACTTTTGTTAGTACGTCATGTTCGTGCATTGCATATCTGAAGCTTTATTAACATTATCCTTATGAAATGAAGTACAATGGAACCTTGTTTTAACAAGTTTCCTCTTTATATTAAATACTTACCGGTATTAACTTTGAGCCACATTATAGTTAATTGGATATAGATGGGACCAGTAAAAGACTATGTTAGAACAAATGTTTGTAATATCAGTCCTCTTTAATATGATGAGGTTTTGCTGTGCATATAAAGTGCACAAATGATTCAAAATTTCATATTATTGTTTTCACTGGCCATTTGAAAACGTTGTTTTATTTCTTTATTTCTTAAATAAAGGCTTGTAAGAACCATTTTTCAAAATTTTGCTTTCTTGGTAATGTGAAGATCCCAAAACCATGACAACAATTCTGAAAAATATTAAACAAATTTGCTCTCAATGTATTTGTTCAGAATATTTATACAAAGGTAGTCTACAAAAAAAAAGATCAATTAATAAATCATGTAGCATCTAGGCATTAGTCATGAGAGAATGATCTTTAGCGTTAAAACATGAAATGAATTTGAAAACCATTTTCTATATTTTGGGCCTTCACTTTTTCATTATAAAGATAATGATAATAATATGTGTTATTTACAAACGGTAGCCAAATACGTTTTTACAAACTGTTCTCCCAACAACCACTGCAATTACATAATCTATATGTGTGGCAATTCCAATTCTCGTGTTGTTTTATTGATTTGGGCATTTTCTAAAATCAAAGGTTACTGCTATCTAAGCAGTAGTACAGTCAGCTCTGCCTAGGTTGAGCTTTTCTGAGTCAAATAATCGTCTAAGTAAGTTTGATTATTTGGCACAAATCATATAAAACTTATGTAACTTACCTCCTCTAAATCAAATTTTTCATAAAGCTGATTTATGCACATATGGTCCGAAGAGATTCTACCTGGACACAGTTACCTATATTTTTATGTAGAAACGAGAGTTTAACAATGAAAATTTTGCCATGATGGTATCATGAAAACTCACTAACCTATTTGGCTCAGTAGCTTAGAATACTTCAGATGCTCATGATCAATTTGTTTTGCAAGTTTTAAGCAAACTATCCGATGATTTTAATGAAACCCACAAAACCCTGTTGCAAGCATCTATGTATCAAGCTCCCGATTAACTTCATATGTATTGCTCGTTCGATCAAAAGTGATGCAGCATTTTTCTGACATTTTAAAAAGCAGTATAAGTGCTTTATCTCAGATATCATAATGAAAGTTTATGAAATATACTAAATTGGTTTATCATTATGATAAGATATGTATCATGATTGTTTTATTAACATGTACAAATCCATCAGGCTCTCTACCAGACGTGTTTGACATTCGTCTGTGCCTAGATTACTGTTGACATTAATTCAATAAAAGAAAGTCAATACATCTTTTTGTTTGCCTTCTTGTCTAATTGTTTGCGTTACCATGGTAATAGGGATGTGCCTGCAGTCTATTGCAGTACATGACTAGTCTGACATGATGCTGCGAATGTGATTTGCTCAAGGATTATAATGATGAAGGTTGGAAGTGATATTTTCACACATAAATATTCCCATTATTTTTCCCTCATTTACGTCAAGGGTAGGTACATATGTGAATGCGAGAAAAATAATGACTTTTTATAGGTCATGTTCATTATACACTGGAACCTCAAGATATCAGATGTTAAACAAAATCTTCTAAGAAATATTGTGATAAGAAGAATTACTCACTTATCCCAGCACTGGATGTTTTATTGTTATTTTATTCTTATCATAGAATTAGAAAACTGACATATTAGCTTCACGGTTGCAAGGACCCTGTTATAAAGAGTTCCACTGTATAGTTAGCATCTTATATTAAATATTTTTGTACTCTTTTTAGTCTATTGTTAAACACATAGAGAACATTTATTTTCAACACAGACTGTTCTATTTTTAGGGAGGTGGGGTGGAGTGCGGAAGAAAATTCTTCCTTGATTAAAAAAAATGAAAAATAAGACTTTAAGGAAAGGGATGTAAGAGATTTTTTCGCCTGAAGCTTTTTTTCCATGTGCAAGAACGCTTGATCAGGATAATTAAAGGGGAACTTCACCCAGACATTGATGTTCTCTCAGTTGATGGAGAAAAATGCAATGATCAAACTGTAAACATTTTAGCAAAATCCAACAATCAATTTAAAAGTTATGAATTTTCAAAGTTTTTATTCAATCTCCTCATGGGCTCCTTAAATTGGCAACGTACAGGCACAAAATGGCTGCCAACATGGAGAACTCTCCATTCACTTTGTTCACGGAATTTCACAGTTTTTCTAGAAAAGTAGACAATAAATCAACAAAATTCATTCCGACATACATGCAGAATCAAAATGCCCATATCATACTTGAAAAGAAAAGTACAATTCTGTCTACTTTTCTAGGAAAAGAAGAAAATGTAAAGTACTGTGTACAAAGTGAATGGAGAGTTTTCCATGTTGGCACCCATTTTGTGCCTGTTTGTTGTCAATTTGAGGAGCCCATGAGGGGTGTGAATCAAAACTTTGAAGATTCGTAACTTTGGTGGATTGTCGGATTTTGCTCAAATTTTCACAGATTGACCATTGTATTTTTCTCCATCGACTGAGCGCAAATCAATGTCTGATGATGATGCGACTCTCTTTCCTTTGGATCTGCCTATGATTGATGTTAATCTAACCAGGCACTTGCCTGGGGCCGGGGGGGGGGGGGGCGACTAAGTAACCCACTCTCTTCATAGAAAATGGAATAATTGCGGAAAGGAGGGGGAAAAGAGGTAAAAGTAAAGTCCTCAAGAGCCCCTTAACATAAAGGTTGGCGATTAATTACTAATCTGATAGCAATTGATATCAATCGCAAGTCTATGCCAAATCATGTACTAAAGTTTGCAATTAATTGCAAAATCAATATAGCGATTAATCGCAAAGCTTTATATTACGGAGTAGAAGTGAATGTCTTCTTTATCTCTTGCGGAGCCATTTTTGAGCACCGCCACCCCTTGCAGCGTAAGGCCCCGGTCACATAGGGCCCCGGAAGCAACACGATTCAACACGACTCTTTGTTAATTCACAGTTAACTGCCTGAGAACAAAGAGTCGTGTTGAATCGTGTTGCTTCCGGGACCATGTGTGACCAGGCCTTTAGTTTAGTCTGATATCTTGGATACGTAGCTTATTACTACAAAACTCTAGTCATTTGTTCAGTTTGTTATCTGTTATTGCAACAACATAATTCAAACACGTCCACAATGGACGTGGTTACCGCATGTTGCCATGCAACTGTTCGCGATGGTTAAAAGAATGTTGAACTGTCCTTAATAATTTGAGCCATATGTACGTTGTGCTGGTATTTGTTTTAAATTTATTTATCTATTTTTCTTTGCATAGCATCGAAAGGTGCTCAATCTGCTACATGGCTATGTGTTATGCGCTATAAAAGAACTGAATATTATTATTATTATTATTAAGAAAATGTCAGATGATGTTCGTTTCCAAACCCATCGATATTAAATATAAATAAAAATGATGATACCGCAAATATGAATATTTCCTGGATCCTGATTTCCAATTTTTATACGTTTAGAGACTGGAGACAGAGCTTTTTATAAATCAAACATAATTACATTATGGCGACTTCCCCATCTATTTCTCATTACTGACTGATGATTAAGGGAACATGTAAACCGAACGGCAACCCCCCCCCCCCCCCCCCCCCCCCCAAAAAAAAAGAAAACACACACACACACACACACACACACAAGAAAGGTGCACGAGAGTGTTTATAGAACGACAGCAATGCTGAATGAAATCGAGTCTAGTATATTAATGTTAAACCATTCAGATGGTAGAATCAATCTGATATTTTGCTAATGTTGTTCTAAGACTGTATTTGATATTGCGAATTATTATGAACACAGAATCAGCGTTTAATTGACACCCTAGCTTTTGCACTTAAAGAAATAAACCAAACTGGGAAAGTAAGAGAAAAGAGGAAAACAGTATTTATGATCAAGAGGTACCTATAAATTGCAAGCCGTTGCAAGGATTTCGAAGCGCCCAACCATCCGCAAAAAAAAGAAGTTACCAACCACACGCAGACTCTATTGTTAAAACTGGGATCATATGCACTTCGAATATATTACTATATAGATTCGAAAAATGATAAAACGTGCAACCGCATGCATGCTTTACACAGAAACGCATAAAGCGCCGACAAATTTCTGATTGGTGCTCCGTCAATGAGAGAATGGCGGTTAAATTCCATTTTTACGTGCTTTATGGAAGCTGATCCAATGTTAAGCCCCGGTCACTAGGGCCCTGGAAGCAACACGATTCAACACGACTCTTTGTTTGGAGGCAGTTAACTGTGAATTAACAAAGAGTCGTGTTGAGTCGTGTTGCTTCCGGGGTCCTATGTGACCAGGGCCTACTCTTTTGAATAGTAATTTATTGTTTTATCCTTTAATTGCCGTTAAATATCGTCGATATGAAGATGACTACACCTATTTAAATGTGTTTCAAGATTAATCGGCACTAGTAAATACTTCCTTTAACATTTAAACATTAAATCATAATACGTGACTGGCGTTTGCTTGCTGATGATTGTAGGGCGGAGCCTTTCGTTTTGCATTTATTGATATTACATCAACATACTCAATCAGCTTCCCTCTTGATGTCTCGAAACTTATAGATATTGGAAAGCATCCAACTCGGCAACGCCAAATATGGGGCCTGTAACACAAAAGAGATACGATAAGTCTTGCAATTAATTGCATATCTTTGATGTACATTTAGCCATAGACTTACAATAAATATTTATCGTAAGTTTAATTGCATCTTTATGTTACAGGCCCATGATCTAAGAATAAAACTAACGTCATGAAGAATACACAAACCTCAAATTGTGTGTAGATCATCTCTATGGTATTAGAGTTGCTAGGTCTACGCAAATGACACGCATGAAGTTGACTTGCAGATACGCTCTCATTTTGTATGCTCAGAATTTCGTGATCAGATCGTCTTTCCAGTTTGCGGGATAATCAAGCGTTCACAAGTTTGCAAATTAAAGGATAAAAATGGAGTTTCCAAATATTATTTTCTTTTGTCTTCTAACGATTTTACCAAGTGTTTTGGGACAGACAAGTAAGCATGAATTATTTATCCTATAAAATTCCATTATGTCCTGGATAATTAGACCTTTTTGTGTACCTGTTTGCGAATTTCAGCAAAATTTTAAATTAAACACTTCCTAAGCCGCAAAATCATCTTGAGAAATACACATTTAATGGAGTTTTTTTCACGACTTTGTTGTACGTTTAATTTCGAACACTATGTACTTAAGTTATTTCGTGTATGAACAATTTTCACATCGTTCTGAATATGATAACTTTTCGTTCTCTAGAAATGTCTACTGCATTGAAGTTTTAGTTTTAATTTTGTTAATAGGTATTGGATTAAAATCTAGAATGATCCTATGTGTATTGAAAAGATGATTTTGTAAAATTTTTAAAGTTCTGCCAATGACTTAGACTCGATAAAACCCTTCGTGGCTTAGATTTTACCAAATCGAATTGAATAACATTGAAATAAATAGTAGGATTAATATACTGCAGAAAAATAAAAAGTAGGAACAGGTGATGTAGATTGTGAATAAATAAAACCATTCATTTGCACGATTCCTCTTTTTTCAGCTTCTGGAGTTACAACGGGTATCGCAACTACTCAAGGTAAATAAAATCGATATATACTTTGTAGATTAATGCAACCATGTTGTGCAGAAAAAAAATATCTCCTCATTTCGAGGACCAGTTTCCATATCTCTATCTCTCCTATCCCGTTGACCTGACTTTTGTATCAGCAATATTGTAGGTCGAGCTGATGTATTCATAAATAGTTTAAAAAGCATTAAAAATGTGTACGGAATTTGAAAATGGTTTTTGTCTGTACTTTGGCTTATTTCACTTTAGATGTCAAAACTAAGAAGATCTTTGCTTTAAAAGTAAAAGTAAAACAACACACCTGCTTTGAAATAACTGATAAAAAAACTAACTAAGACAAGCAATACCGTATAAAGATGAAAATATGATTGAGAAAAACATGAGTTGAGAGCTAACAAGGGTGTGCCACTAAAGAAAAAATTGTCAGTATTAACTGATTAGTTGAAAATTATTGATTTAGCAATCATTCCACAATAGAAATCCAGCTACTTTCGAAAAGGGGAAGTGCAGTTGCCTTCGTTTCTTCTTGTATCTACAATAATAAAAATTTGATATAAGAAATGTATCAGATAAAAATATTAATTGTCCATTAAGCTTTCCATTTAAACGTACGTGACAAATCAAAATAATTCCGAATTCGGTTCAGGAGCTCCGGCAACTACTGCCCAGGGAACGGACGCCGCAACAACAGCAGCGCCAACAACAGCGGCACCGGCAACAACAGCGGCCCCAGGAACAAACGCACCGGAAACAGAAGCACCTGGAACTGAAGCACCGGAAACAGAAGCCACTGGGACTGAAGATCCAGGAACAGATGATCCTGAAACTGAGAACCCTGGAACAGAGGACTCGGAAACAGACGCTCCCACAACAGAAGAGCCAGAAGAAACGGAAGGAGGTAAGTGATTGTTTAAATGTAATCATCTTAACGATATCGACTGATAACGCATCATACCAAAAGACGTTAACGGGTGGGAACGGCTACTATCATTTTGGGCGTTCAACAAGAAAATGATAGACAAATTTCGAAGTACCTCCAGTATCTAAAGAGGCAAAATTTCAGCTCCGATATATCGGCTTAAACATTATTGGGCTAATCTGCTGAATGAAGCCCAAGTCAAGGCAACGGTGTCTGTACAAAATGGTCCTGTTTTTCCATCAGGATTTCAATGAATTTGACATCACATAATAATCATTGTTGCGAGCTTTGACAGAGCTGAAAATATAACATATCGTCAATGCTTTCTAAAAGTGACGATTCGATGAAAACAAAAGTGCATGTTAGTTCTTTTGAATAATACGTTTTAATGAAATTATAGTTTCGAACAACATAACCACTTTGTGAAACAAGAAACGGTCAGCAGCAAGGTCCACACTTAAATAAATCTTCAGGTTTCAGAAACTATGACAAAATACGGAAGCTTTTACGTGTAGCACGAATGCAAGTTTGTACAAGTATCCTTCTCGTCTTAAACAAAGCGCATCTTCTCCTTTTCGACCAAAACAAGGCGCCTTGGCCAGTTGAATACCTCTCCTTTGCGCTGAACGTACAAGCTTCTGTATTTTTGTCGTAGCTTCTGAATCCTTAAGCTTTCGGTTTTACCTGTGAATGTTACTTTTTGAAATACTAGAGATTATGACAATGAGGTGTATATATATATATATATATATAAGCATTTTCGAAACCTGTGGAATTGAATGGCGTTTCATACAAATCCACAGTCGACTGTTAATCTCTCCAACAAGCAGTCATGTTGTAAGCAAAACCAGTAAGGTCATGTAGACTGGAACAAAATCAAGGCATTATGGAGAGAAAATGTCTATTCATAGACAAGTAAATTTGGGAAGAAAAATATTTTCACGATAAATTGACATTACTGCATATTCAGAAAAATGATATTTTCAATTGTTAGTAGGAAAAGTTCTATATTCTGCATATTTTTTTTATTACATCATAGTCAGTTCTGATAATTTGTTTAATAAAGTATATTGGCTACTTGTTTTGCTATTTGGCCAATGTTGCCTACTCCTTATTAGGACACCTAGCTTTTATCATTTGAAAACATACTGATGCAGCGGACAGCGCCAGACAAACCTCTTAATACATAAGATAATAAGGAGATATTCCGTGCAAGAAGAAAATCATCAAACATTACCAAAATCGAGCCCCTTTGTTCGCCTAAAGTTTGCTTTCTGTCTTTGCTATGGCACCGCGTCCGTTACCTTGGATACGTGTCAACATTTTCATTCAGGGTAATATGAAGATTGATCAATGTTTGGAGACGCCAATATTTGGTCTTGTCGCGCGTTTCATTTCGGCGATAGGAAGAAAGTCAACACTCGAGAAGCGCTTAGTATTTTTTGTATGCAATGGCGTTCTAGTACAGACATATTTCTTGAGCGACCGTATTCAAAATACATCCGTGCCGAGGAAAATATAATTTAATTTCAAACCCTATAAATGTAGCATGTAACAGCGTTGATCTAATATCGTATCCATGAAAAGGCAGACATTAACATAAAGAACATTAATATACACATTCACTCACACTCATCTATATTTCCCACGAACGAGTAACGAATTGATGACTGAGCATTACCATATTGTATCGCAAGATGGTTCTGGCCTTGTTTTATTGAAAGGTTTCTATCTTACACTGGCATCTGACGAATGGTAACGGTATTGATAATTATAATGATAATAATGATAAATGATGATGGCCAAAATAATGAAAAGATAGGGACAATAATATGAATGATAATATAATGCAAGTAATGTTAACAATGTTATAAGAGTATAAATCTATTGGATTACAATGATTACATAATTTCGAGAGTAATAATATATTAAGCAAAAATACGCCCTGCGCAGCGGCATTCGAATAAATGGTGAAAATAAAATAAAATGAATGAACCCCTAATATAAAGTACGACATTTATTTATACCTATAGTCATGATAGTATAGATCTGTGATAGCGTGTGAAAACTTTTAAAAACATGCATGTTAAAATATTACTTACTTGACAAAAAAACCGTTTTCCCTCCTATTTTGTTTCCCGCCCAGTTAACTTGACGGTATCAACAGCACTTTTAACCTACCCCGATGACAAAACAATCACCGTGGGTGGAGGATTTCTGATCACGATATCGGCCCAAGTCGAGTTCATCAACGGATCCATCGACGTCATCGATGACTTGAACATCATCGTCTACGCCGCCAACGAAAATTTCGGAGAACTTTCAAGTAAGATTCATCGGGCTTTCATTAGAGGTCCTTCAAGAGTTATACCCGTTACGAATTATTCTGAACACAATATAAACTATTTCCGCAAAATAAAGTCGGTCATGGACAATAGAGCCGTATTGAAATATGCAGACGCAACAATAACAAGCCAGTTTCGATTTGAATAGAATTAAAAAAGAGCATTGGATTTGCGTTCGACTTTATTTTTCGGAAAAAAAGTTTATATCGTGTACCTGGAATTATCAAAGTTTCCTTAATGCCCCGGTCACATAGGACCCCGGAAGCAACACGATCCAACACG
This sequence comes from Temnopleurus reevesii, assembly GCA_036244855.1. Lineage (NCBI taxonomy): Eukaryota > Metazoa > Echinodermata > Echinoidea > Temnopleuroida > Temnopleuridae > Temnopleurus > Temnopleurus reevesii. Next base: position 19,414 of record BQKZ01003406.1, read on the forward strand.
ACTCTTTGTTAATTTATAGTTAAGTGCCTCCGAACAAAGAGTCGTGTTGAATCGTTTTGCTTCCGGGGCCCTATGTGACAAATTACCTATTTTTTTAATCGCGTCTCGGCTGTTATTTTAGTACCTTCCTTGAATTTGTATTTCTTATTTTGACATTGTTAGCATGCTCACAATCATTTTCCGCTATAGAACAAGATTCTTCTAAAAGATCAGGAGGTGTTATACGTTCTCGAGCACGATATGGACACGATTGCAAAACTCGGAACCTAGGTTTGGTATTGTACGCTACAATTCGTATTGAATTCGTTCCTATCATATAATTATGATGGAATAATGGAATAGATCATGCGTATGTTCAACAAGTATAAGTTTGCTTTGCTCCCGCATACGTTTTCAATACGTATAATGTTCTAGTTGAGAGTATGTAATCTGTTTCGGTATGTTTCTTTTATCATACACAACGGGTACGTTTCCAATACGAAGAATGTCGTCGGTGCATTTCTTAAACGTACGTTGTTCTTGCTGATACATATTCTTCCCCTCTTTTGCATTCCAGGTGGCACCGTGGTTGATGTTGAAGCATTTAACCTGTCCGCGGGGGATTCCGCTAGATTTGAGAAACTGAACGCAACCCTAGAACTGTCGGACGTAGTATGTACGACGTTCACTCACGTATGCCTACGAGTGGAACCCGCTACCAACGCTGAATGGCACATCGACGTAGCGGGCAGCACTGACAGAAGCTGTGATATGATATCATGCACTGGTGGTGAGTATATTCTTATATACATTCTTTTTTTGGGGGGGGGGGGGGGGGGGAGGGGGTCATTATGATAAATTCATTATGGTAAATTATGGATCATCATTTATAAATCTGCAAACTAGACTATTTCAAAATAAAAGAACCAAACATCACATATTTAATTTATCATGTTCGATGACATGTAGGTACTCCAAGATTGATAATTACCTATTATGCCATGTGTATATTTGTTGTCGAAAAGTTCATAGGATAGTTTCATAAAATGTTCAGTTTCCTATTAGGAATTCAATAATATACGTTTCACCATGACCTATAAACAAATTTATTTTCTAACACTATCTACTTTTTTCCATTTCTTTCATGCAGCGGGTACAACATTCGTTGCATCTAGTCTTCTGATGGCGCTGTGTCTTTTCCTCACGAGACTCTCGAGCGATCACGGAGACTGAAATAAAGGAGCATAATTTTCATTTCTTATCTTTATTCATTTATTGCTTCCTGTATAATACAACTACTAAAATATTCAATATTCAATATATTAATGCTATAAACCATAACCGATTTTACTCAAGTTTGTACAATTTGTTTAAATGATCTTAAAGAAAGTTTCTTCATTAACTGATATCACATCAAATTTATATAACATGATATAAACTATTTTCGTAAAATAATGTGGGTCTTGGGACAAAGATCCGTACACTATATGTATTGAACTGTGCCAACGTAACAATCACAAGCCGGTTCCGATTGAATAGCATTACAAATGAACATTGAATTTACGTTCTACTTAATTTTATGGAAATAGATTATAACGTGTTGCATGACAACTATTGTTTTAATTATCAGTCACATCCATACACGTACAAAAATTTTGTTATTATCCCAGTGGAGAAGGATGTTTACTATTTACTTCAGTGGTATCTACTATCTAAATACTTGACAGTTCAATACGATATGTCATGCGGAAAATGTGTGTCTGGGAAAACATTTATGGTATTTTAACATTACATTTTTTCAATTTGATTAATTTCCCTTTTCCCCTCACGGTCAATGCTTTGAATTCTATTTTCCTCTTTTTTTAGGCGCAATTATTGTGAAATCTAATCTCCAATAAGTTATGTCTTCCGTAACCTAAATCACCGTGCAATGACAAAAGGGAGTTTGGGTATGATTTTCGTTGGGAGGGGCTATGTCTCATCGATCGATTCCGGACTTGGTTTGCTAAGCCCCGGTCACATAGGACCCCGGAAGCAACACGATTCACCCCGACTCGTTGTTCTGAGGCAGTTGACTTTGAATTTTTACAAAGAGTCGGGGTGAATCGTGTTGCTTCCGGGGTCCTATGTGACCGGGGCTTAATTTGTACGTTGATTTATATTGGGACTCTGGATTTACCTATCATTCAAAAGAAAACCACTCATTTTTAACCGATCGCCCAAAGCTGAACGATATGCGTCGTAAAGCCATCCTACTGCGGACGCGGAACTACCAGAAAACGAAATTTTGAAGAAATTTTAATATATCCTTATTTTTTCATTATTATCTAATTACTGGTTCTTGTATGGCACAAATTAAATTATTTATTTCAGATCGAAATCCGTCCTTGGTTGAATCATGAATCCTGTGAATACAAAAGGTTTTGATTTATTGTATGGAACAAGTAATATTGGTTATTACGGTATAAATTGACTCATCATGTTTTGTTGCCTATTGTTCGTATGTTTGATGTGTATAAGCTCATTTAGTGTCAGGATTGGAACGATTTGTCCATTAGTATAAATGTTGTTTGTTCTGGGCTCGGAAATATGGGTTGTCAAAGCTTTTGGTAGATTCCCTCGTAGTAATTTCATTGTATCATTGTTTATAAATGAATTCAGGTTACTAATGCTAGTTAAGAACAAACTTGTCTTTTGTAATTATATTGCTATATTAATTATTTATGTCATGTTTTCATGTGTCAATGTACCCAATGGTCGGGCAATGAACTAAGGATATCTTCGACGTTGGAAGAATTGTTACCTTGATAACCAGTGAGCTACGGCCTTTGGGTGAAGCCTCGGTATTTGGTTAAAACCATTGCCTAAAATTGTTTTCGTTTTTAAAAGGTCTCAACTACCAGTTTCTAAATGCTACCTACTTGGAGGATGATGTACATAAACTTAGCTGTGAAAAGATTAGGCTTTGAAATCAACGTTTAGTGCTTCAAACAGCTGCAGTTCAATATTATGACTAATGTACAGATGTGCATATAGGCACACTGTGCCAGAATAAAGCTACAGTAGTACATTTCTCATAGATATCTTGATAGTGCCTGTATAACTTCCTTCTTTTTGCATTGTTTGTTGTTTTGTCATCAATCTGAACGTAATAACATAGGTCACACACCTTGATTTGATAATTTGTAAAATAACAAAATCAGAATGTACTGTATGTTCTCTATCTCTTACGCCGAACAACCGGGCGTGGGCCATTGTGAGAACCTAACTTTCTGTGCAGAACATTAAACCGAATTATCGTAGTCATATGAAATCATTTTATGTAAATAATTAACGGGGTCACATTGCAGTGGATAATATAGTTTAAATAATTCATCTGTTGTTGCAATCATTGTAATTGACTTTCAATCTCAGGCCAGATGTACTTCTTATCATCATTGATTGTGAAATAATATTTCCGATTTCACAAAGGTAATTGTTGTCTAAAAATTAAATGAAATAATAAAAAAACTAATTAAAAAAAAAGAACAAAAATGAATAGTCATGCTTTGAGTATAAACTTTTGCTTAAAACCACAGCTGTATAAAAAGAGATAATGAAATAAAGGAGATCAAAATAGAAAATAAAGGTGGACTTGAGAAAAAAAGATATACGTAGATGGTAAGAAAAAGCGAGCAACAGGCTTGTGGGAGATGATGGGATAGGGAAATAGATATGTAGATGGAAAGAACTGGAGGGAGAGATAGATAGAGAGAGAGAGAGATCAGAGGGAGAAAGAGAGAGAGAGAAAGAGAGAGAGAGAGAGAGAGAGAGAGAGAGAGAGAGAGAGAGAGAGGGGCGTGGAGAGAAAGAAGGGGTGGTATATATAGGCCTATACCTGTATACGGAATAACTGAATGGATACAAACAGCTGAAAGTCGTGATACTTTGGGGTGATGAGGTGATAAGTGAGATAGACGGATACGGATTTGTACAATGTCAAGACCAGGCCACCTCTGAATTTGTTGACAACTCAAAACAGTTTCCGGTGATTATTGACAAGGTCGATCTGCGATATTTGTCCATTTATTTTGGGGCTGCCGTTTCCATGGGGAAGCAGAAAATATCAACAAGCATGGAATATCATCAACAAGAATCGGAACAAATGAGTTATATCTATCGGTTTGTATATATGTTGCAAATGGACTATGTTTGTGACTTTGTTTCATAGATGACAGTTCATTAGAGGCAATGATAGTTGCTAGGTAGGACCAAGTAATTTAGATATCATTGTTTGTCCTGCCGAGAAATAACACAGACTGGATTAAAATGGAAAGCATGACGTCTCAAACAAAAAGGTTTCTCGGGTTGGAAAATAATGAAATAGAAAAAAAAATGCACACAACAACCAGTTTATTAAAAAGCATCATTTGGTTTTGCTGTTTGTTTTTTCGGGTTTTTTTCTTTTGTTATGTCTCTGAGAATATAATAACCTTGTTGTTTAGCTAAATTGACAATTCTATGAAATACGTAACACTACGCCGAAAAGTTAGGGATCATCCTGGTTTTTTTGTACTTCTAAAAGTAGGCCCTACCCCAAATGTTAATAAACACACTGTATTTTTTCAAACATTAGCTATTTCAATTCTTGCATGATTTAATTTTCTCGACCCACTCACTACACGTCCTAAAGAGTGATCCCATTGTGAAGTAAACAATTTCAAAATCAACCCTGCAATTCAGGTAGTAGAGTACTTTAATATGTGTGTGACAAAATACTTTCGTCTACATACATAAAATGAAATTTCAAAGAATTTACTTGCACGATTGTCAATAGGAGGGCCACTCTCTGTCATGATTGTGGCAAAACGGATTCGACACTTTTTCGTGGCGTTGCCCAAATGTTAAATAGGGTTTGTTGAATCTAAAATTAGTAAGACTCCATGATGCTTGTCTGAAAGTAACGAGACTAAAAGAAATATTTAACTCTTCATTTTTGTTAAGCTTTATGCAACGCCCATTCTTTAGCAAAGTGTGAAAGATAATTGCTTCTGGATCGATTTGGCACTCTAGGTAAGTGTTTTGACTCACTTTGTGAAGATAGTTTATTATCTGACTTATAGTTCATAATATTTTATCATTGAGCCTTGTTTTAGCTTGAATTTAAACCCATCTCTTTGGCAGGAGCACGTGCCTCCCCATTTTCCTTCCTCCGCCCCTTTCCTTTCCTTGATGACAAAACCTCCATATACAATCGCCTCTTAAATTTGTGTTTCTATCCCAGCCTGGACTCGTATACCTACGAGGATTGCAATCATTTCAATTAAATTGAATTTAATTCGTATTTATTCCATTCAAGAGTAAAAAGACTTTTCATGTACAAGGTAAAATATACAAATAAATTGGAATGAGGAGACAGCTAGTAAGTACAAAGTCTTATGCGATGCTGCAACGGTTGGATGCTGCCACCAAATATACATAAACTATATAGCAAGTAACGAAACATAAAAAGTAGGAATACCGGTATAAAAGTACAGATTAAAATATATATTTTTTTATAAACACCAACAAATCAGGGGGGGGGGG
>BQKZ01003406.1:26814-46246 GCA_036244855.1 Temnopleurus reevesii
GGTGCTACACCGTCGCTCAGTTCAGCAACTTTCAATTGAATGATATTGAATACATTTCATCAGATAATTTTCCTGTGAAATTATTGTAATAACAGATTAATAATTTCGTCTCTTCCACCATATTGCGATCTCATCATAACAATCATGCCAAAAGGAATAGGCTATCCCTTCCACCCATTGCTACTCCATATATCTGTATAGTCTATTGTCAAAACAATTACTAGGCCAAAGATCAAGGTTCAGCTTTCGACCAACGAACATTCCACGCTAAATCAGGGGTAATTACAAGCTAAATTAGCTTACGAAACAACAGATATGGTCAGACAAAATACCTGTGGTATTACGCACCGCAGGTTCATGCGCCCCTCGAAGAAAGCATGGCAAGAAAGTACCCTAAAGTTTACTCCGTAATATACCGTAAATGACATTTCAAGCCTCTTTTTGTTAAACTGACACGAGAGAAAACGTTTTCATGCTGAGAGGACTTGACAAACAACCTTCCAAATTACTTTACAATGAACATGGATGGACAAAGCTTTAAATGGGTCAGGTCGCTACAATGTCGTCCGCGGGATGTCGGTAACCATAGCAACAGAATGTTATGGCGGGAAGTGCATCGGTGTACTTTCGAGCTCTACACAAATCAGACATCAATAAAAACAAACAATTTGTCATAGGCCTAAAACGATAGGAAATACACAACAGAATAATTTAGTGCTCACAACAGCAGATATAAGGGCCCATGTATAATATAGCCTACATTGGTTGCCGGTTCTAACAAAACTGAAAAACCGCCAAATTCCTCTCGAATTTCCCTTACTAATTTTTTTACAAATTGGTGATGTTTTAGAAATTCAGTAGTTCATAGCCACTATTTACCAATCTGCAAAAATATTTCACGAACTTCGACTGTCATTTGACAATTAATTCCTCAAAAGTCAAGGAACATTGTCAAAACAGACGCAATACGAGACTGACTTCTCTTGGACGGTGGGCCACCAACTCTAGGATCCACGCACGAGAACTTTCATTTGTCATAAATTTTTAGCTGATTACTGGACACTCACATTATGTTTATTTTATGTTTATTCACTAATTTGATTCACACCAAAGATTAATCCATTCTTGACCACATCTTTCCATAAAAATTATGTGTATTTTTTCAAATCCTTTGTTGAGGCTTTATTTTTAGTTAAAAATCTGTTTATTTAGCATACATTGATTGTTACGGTATGGGAACGCAAGCTGTAAGTAAGATACAAAGGAAATACTATTTAAATCACGTACGGATTTACAACTTCCTCTCTCTTTTCTGATAAAGGTTCATTATGTAAGCAAAATACCGCTTATATAAAAAGCAAATCTTAGACCTCAACCAAGATACATGTGCTTTATATAGGAGAACACTCAAAGTTCTTATATCGTCCTTGCTTTCACGATGTGACGGTAGCTACAGGGATTGTTGCATGGTTAAAAAAAAATCCCGATAAAGCACCAATTCAACAGACATCCTATTGAAATACATGTACATTTATGTTAATCCTATAAAGTATAGGTTTCAGTAACATTTTAACTGGTTCCAAACACCATTACGTTTTGGCAACTGACACCCCGTGAGAGCACGAAGACACATGGTATGGTAGAAATAGAAACTTCATGCGCACACCGAGGGTGGATGGGTGGGNGATGTGTATAAGAGACAGGGGGGGGGGGGGGTGGCCAGTGTCAGTGCTAGGGTTGCCAAATTTGTTGCAAAATGGCGCTTATTGATGATAGGGGCGCAGCAATGACCCTTTTCGCTTGTCATACATATATCATAACCCGTTCCAAAATGTTAGAACTCTATCGTTTGATCACTCCTGTGGTCTAGCAGTTGTGACACTGGTCTAGTTACCTAGAGGCCACGGGTTCGATTCACGCTCTGATGCTATGATTTGTTTCCACCGTAATCAATTTAATCCCAGCAGGGGTTTGTGCAGCTCCATTTACTGGTGGAATGGTTGTGAGGCAAGAAAACGTTTAGCGTACTGTCGTTCTGTTTTATGAAATAATTTCCTAGAGCAGACAAAAATAATTGACCTCGTTTTCTTATTCTGGTTTGAATTGTTATTATTATGCTCGATTGCCAATTCCCGATTTGCATTGGGACGGAAAAGTCTACATATTTTTTTCATGTACGTGCGAGGACGGGATTATTAGTGTACCAACATGAATGCACTTTGCATGTTTTTCCACAAGATACATACCATACAAAGCGAATGGACAAACGGTTTTCATTTGGGATGGTGGTGTCTGTTTTTAGAAGCACCACGCGTCCGTCGTATCCCCCAAAATATATTAAGCCTTTATTGTATATCACGCCACTCGATTGAACTTTTTTTCACTGTATAGCAGTAACTCTTTACGGGTTAGATAGATGTTGTTTCTCCCAATTGTATACGTCTTTAGTTTCATCTGTCTAGACGACAACCTAATCACTTTCCAATTGTTCGTATGTCAAGACAATCCACCCCCTCCAAATCCGAACAGTTACTTGAAAGCCAGTTGTCTTATACATTGTCTAGACTTTGCAATATACATAGATGCACACACCGGAAAGTCGATATGCAGTGATATGTCAGCCCTCATACCGTCAACACACATCACACGCACACACACACAATACAAACATACACACTCTCTCTCCGGCCCTCTCTCTCACACACACACATACACACCCACACACACGATACAAACATCATCTCGTACACAAACACACATACACACTATCACTCACACACGCACACACACACACACACACACACACACACACACACACACACACACATCGACACGCACAAACGCACGCGCACACCGATACACACGAGTCATCTAGACTGGTATTCTATTCCTTTTCGACTCCATGCAACAGCTTCAAATTGTTGTACTACATCTTGTGGTGTGCATTTATGAGCCAGCAATCTACTCCAGTTTGGGACTCTGTGTTCTAATAGCACCCATCTCTGCATGGAAGCGCGGCAGAGGGGTAAGCCCGACGAGAGGGGTATGTGGGACTCTGTGGTCGAGTGCTGTGTATATAGTCCCTGTATGCTCAGGGAACGATAATGTGCAGAGATGAACTATTATAATTTTGAGCATGGAGTCCTCAACTGGTCTACCAGCAATCCAATGTTGTTGGGGATACACTTTTTCATGTTTTCAGAAGCAGGTATTAAAAGTCAATAACGTTCTTTCGTACAATTTCCTTGAACTGACCACCCCTCACAATAACTAGGCACACATTTTCTGGATAAGATACTATCCACACAACTGTTTGTTTGAATTTTGAAAATCTATCACAGACGGTGATCTTCTGTTCATTTGTCAGTTGAATAAAAAATTGAGAATTTATATCCAACAATTGACCGAGAGCTGTGTGGACAACATATTGCACAACCAGAGATTATGGAAGATGGGCCTTATTACGGTGACAGTTCCTCAGACTATCGTTCCGACTATCTCCCCTCCTTGACCCGGATATAAACAGATAAAAATCAATTTTCTACAACATGAAGACTCTTTATTCTGCACGTAGTCCATGTCCGCTGACAGATGTCAATAATGGTTATCTGTTCCTTTGGGAAGTGAACAAGGTTCCAGCAAGGATTTGATCGTTAAGACAATTTTTGATTGCCAGAGCTAATTCAAAACTTAGGTAAATTTATTTCTACAGTAAAGCGTTATCTTCCAACGCTATCAACAAGGACGTTGTTTCATGACGAGAATACTGAATCCTGCACGCTAAGAAAAAAAAACCCGGTTCAACCTTGCACAATTAGGGGTAGGCCTATAAAGTAAAGCAACATTGGGAGCACGTTTTAGGGTGCAATAATGAATCCTTTTTCATAAAATTGCAATATCTTACACATAGATATATTTACAAATTGTGGGAGTAGTGTGGTTCGAAATCGCGCCATTCAGGATTACTTCAATCAAATTAAATGATATATCAAATGAGCTGCCGTCTGTTTTCGACTGATTAACGAATTTATAAGACATGAAACAGAGATTCTGAGCCGTCAGCCATGGCAATCCATTTCCCTTGACATTTTGTCAAAGTATTTGCTCGTGGCTAACAGCTGTTCTCCTAATTGTCCTGGTTCAGTAAGAGCGGATGACAGCTCAGTCGGTAAATCGTCTGTCCATCATTAGAGCGATCATTCATAGCGCTGGCTCGAACCTGAAATAAGAGAACAGCCTGAACTATTTTGTAAATCTTGCACAATGAGGAACAAAGCAGCATTATTGCTCCTTTCTGAAATAATTGTGATATTGCATCCAACTCCCCGTCAACGTCGCTCCCATAGCAAGCAATTCCAAATCATTACTTGCAGGACCCAGTACAGGGTTGGATCATTCCTTCCCCAAACTGTGAAAAACTGGAATGCGCTCCCGGAAAAGGCAGTTACAGCAACAACCTTTGATACATTTGTGTCAATGGTCAGTGTGTAAATATGTTCAACGAAACATTATTTTTTATAAATATATTAAAAAAAAAACAAAAAAAAAACCACAAAAAACAAAAAACATATATAATATGTATGTGTGTATGTGTATAATGTATGTATACATACTTGTTTTGTTTTCCCCTGAGGAAGAGGGCAGGTTGCCCTCGAAAATTTGGGACTTCTAAATTAAATAAAAATTATTGGCATTAATGCACACTTCTCGTCTCGTCTTTTATATACCAATCCGTGCCAATACGTGAACTAATAACATGTATATAAATATATATACATTGTCATTAATTGTTGAGGCCTACATAAGTATAATAATATAATAATGATAATAACAATAATAATAATAATAATAATAATAAAATGATCAATATAATTTTGTGATCACTTAACCTTGATTGAAAGTTATCATTATGAATCTGATTATATTGCAATAANCCGACTATCTCCCCTCCTTGACCCGGATATAAAAAAGATAAAAATCAATTTTCTACAACATGAAGACTCTTTATTCTGCACGTAGTCCATGTCCGCTGACAGATGTCAATAATGGTTATCTGTTCCTTTGGGAAGTGAACAAGGTTCCAGCAAGGATTTGATCATCAAGAAGGTTCGGCATTGTCAGAGCTAATTCACCCACCACTGTATTCTCTCCCCTGGCGATCAAAGGGGTATACAGAGCAGAGGGTTATGTATAAGGACTCTGTGGTTGAGCGCTATCCAGTCACTGTGTGTTCAGTGTAAGAGGATGTGGATGCTATCACAACTCACATTCCTCAAGTGGACTACTTTAACACTGGAAGCCCCTTTTGGACTAGAGTATAATATTTCACCCTCTTTCATAAAACTGCAAAACTTTACAAAATGCATATGTTTAATGAAAATGTGGCAGCCTTTGTAAATTAAAATGGAGCGATTGTTCTGTCTAAATCATCCAGGAGTGAATACCGTGGAGGAGCGGCAAGTTGCCCCTGCCCATCCCTATTAAATGTGATGAAAAAACTGACGGTAGATTGTCCAATCCCCTCCTCTTTTCGCGCCGAATGTATCTACAAATGTATTGAGATGTAGCCTTGTAGTCAGTTCATACAGATACACGTGTATGTGAAACATATAAGGTGTCGGCGGGTCGGCTGTGTTTTTGCGAGCTAGATGACATGTGTCCTCGTACGACATTTCCTAACTTTTACTTGGCCCCAAGGGTCACCTGTCGAGGTATAACAAGCCTTGAAATATGGTTCCTCTATCAGATCTATTACCCATCATCCAGGAGTGAATACCGGTGAGGAGCGGCACGAAGCCCCTGCCTATCCCCATCAAACGAGATGAAAAATAACCCAAATCTATAAAAATAACGGTAGCTTGTCCACCCCTCCCATTTTCGCGCCAATTGTATCTACAAATTAAGATATAGCCTTGTAGTTAGCTTATGTACAGATACACATATATGTGAAACATGAGCGAGATGTCGGCTGTCTTTTTGTGAGATGACCTGTGTCCTCGTACGACATTTCGTATAACTTTTACTGGGTCCCATGGGTCACCTGTCGAAGTAACAGGCCTTGAAATAGGGTTCCTCTAGATGGCCTCAACCTAAGTCAAGTTTAATGACCTAGTTACCTTGCATATCGGTATGGGGTGATGGAGGATTAGAGTGATGGTAATAATTGAGTGGGTGTGTTGCTGTTCTTTTGATTTTATTTTCAAGTAATATACTTATATCATGTACAGTCTTACGAGTGGCCATGATATAAACATCTATTCACCTTTGTAGACCCGACACCAAACCAACCAAAGAGTGTTCGGATAGTCTGTATTTTCTATCTCCATTAACCCCTCAACCATTTTCTGTTGTCTGATGATAATGACAACTTTAATTGTTCATACTCATTGTTGTTTTTATGTATGGAATTTTCACTTCTTCTAAAATTCCTTATTAGCCTCCATGACCTCCATACAGACATACGGGAATCCGTTGAGGCACCCTTTTCTTGAAAAAGGAAAATAAAAAAATCATATTATGCTCCGTGCATTGACCCTCAATATGTGTTCCATGGCTTCCAACTCATTTTTAAATTTACAGATTTAATACTCATCTGACTTTCTTTTGTTTTCCCCAGATTAAGTCTGAACGATGTTGAAGTCAGGAAATTATTGAGACATTGACATAATAGAAATCATCAAAGAATATTAAAGTGCATTTACACCAGATGATTCATGCATTGGTGTCAACGAATAGCCAAAAATTGATATTTCAAAATCAATTTCAGCTAAACTATTGCGGATAGTCATTGGCTATCATAGTTGAATTTACTTCCAGATTATCATACTTTTATTTCTATTTGCAGACATTCATCATGCAGTTCGCTCTTGGGCTTTACGTTCAGTACTTCATGTTCACCTTGCTGGCGTGTAGCCATGGCCTTCCAACCAACAACGGGACAAGTAGCCCCCTTGCCAACGACACCAATAACCCTTCCACAACCATAAACACTGAAACAGTGGAGTCGACAATAAAAACCACCACAACTTCAAAACCCACTACGGTGAAACTGGAAGAAACGACGACGACGACGACGACGACACAAGCTCCCACAACGGTGCCGACAACGACTAGCGAGCCGACGACACAACCGCCGTCGAAGATCAGGATTCGGTTAGCGGATGGAAGGAACCGATGGGAGGGGCGGGTTGAGGTGTCCATATACGGTGGAGCTTGGGGGACTGTCTGTGATGATGGGTTCAACATGAATGCTGCTAATGTAGTGTGCAAGATGATGGGATATAAGAAAGCTGTCCAGTATTTCTTCGGCAGCAGCCAGTACGGACGCGGTAGAGGTAAGCACTTATTTACTCACAAATGTGGCTATTTTTTTTTACTAGATAGGGTGTATGTTTAGGTATTTCGAGTCATGTTTTCAATGTTGAAAACTTCGAACGCTAATGACAAACTTTTTGATATTCGTATAATAAGGTTAAAAAATTAGTTTACTATATTTTATTTTAACCTGACAAGGTAATAATTTACTGTCATTTTTCAGAAGCATCTATAGAATGATTGCCTGTAAGGATGAATTGTTCAGTAACTATAAACATGATAAAGTAATTGTCAAGATGACAATCGACGTTATATTCCTTAAAATGAAAAAAAAAAACAATAATAAGAAGAGGGGGACGAGGGGTGAGAAGGTGGAAAAGAAAGTAAAGGGGAAAGAAATGAAGGGAAATATAACATTAAACTCAAAGTGTGAAAATCAAGTATGATGAAGTGGAGCCGTTCAGAATTTGTTTTTATTGCATACAGCAATTATATTCCAACCTCCCTCTATCTCTTTCCTATTCGCAAAATCGCTCACCTTTACTTGGATCTTCTCACTTTCATTCTCTCTCGTTTTTAGCCTACGTCGGTCCAGAATGTCCAGCGTTAATTAAAAACGAGCACACAGTATACGCTGATCATACAGTGGACTGACGTTAAGCTTGCGCTCAAGGAGCGTACGCCGAACGTCAGTCGGTCGTATGACCTGCGTCTGGGTGCGTCGAGGGAGCGTTTTTAATCAACAAAGAAACGCTAGACCGACGCAGGCTAAATACGCAAAGGTCTTAAGGCCACCGTACACTATGCAACTTTTAGTCTTAAGACCTTAAGACTAATTTTGCAAATATTGAAACAAGCTGTAATAAGTCATCTTACGGCGAAGTAGTTGATACTTGATATTTCATAAAGTTTTAGGTATCAAGTACCTTGTCATGAGAGGGCATATTATAGCGTGTTTCAACTTTTGCAAAAGTGATCTTAAGGTCTTAAAACTAAAAGTCGTTTAGTGTGCGGTGACCTTTAGTCGGCCTATTGGTCGCATACTCCTCATCCGTTAGTACAGAGAAGAACGTGCTCACTTTTTGGCGGAAGGACATCGGTGTTACCAACTGTTCGCACTTGTCACACCTCTCTTTTTCTAAATCTTTCTCCATTTCCATGCCATCCCTCTTTCCCCTTCTTTGTCAAGCTCTAGCTCTCCCCTCATTTTTTTCTATTTCTCCTTCAGGTCGCATCCTTCTAGACGAGGTTGAATGTGACGGTACCGAAAAGAACCTGCTCACCTATCAGCGTGGTGAGATTGGTCTGACTGACTGCTCGCACTTATCCAATCCCTCTCTTTCTATCTCTCTCCGTTTCCATCCAACCATCTTCCTCGTCAACCCTTCCAAAGCTTCTCATCTCATTTTCTTCACTACGTAGCGACGTTTTCTCTTTTTTTCTCAGGTTACATCCTTCTAGATGAGGTTGAATGCGATGGAACTGAGAAAAACCTGCTCGCCTGTCAGCGTAACGAGATCGGTGTTACTGACTGCTCGCACTTGTCCCACTCTCTTTTCCTCTCTCTCTTCCCCCTTTCCATCCAACTCTCTCATCTCTTTCAAGTTTTCCCCTCTCCTTTTATTCAGTATATACCCTTTTCTCTATCTCTCCTTCAGGTCACATCCTGCTAGACGAGGTTGAATGTGACGGAACCAAGAAAAAGATGTTCGCCTGATCGGCGTGACTGACTGCTCACACTTCTCCAATCCCACCCTTCTTCATCCCCTTCTCTTTCAAGATTTATCCCCTCATATTTTGATTCATTATATACCCTTTTCTTCAGGTCGCATCCTTCTAGACGAGGTTGAATGCGACGGGACAGAGAAGAACCTGCTAGCCTGTCAGCGAAAAGAGATCGGTGTAACTGACTGCTCGCACTCTGAAGACGTGGGTGTTAAGTGTAGTCAGGAGGTTAGGAAAGTCAAACCCCCGGTAAAGGTGAGTTATCTCATTGTACCCCAGGGAATGGCAATGTATTTTGCAGATGCCAGACGTATAACACTCTAAGTATATTGGGCAAAAATTGTCGAATACTTCGAACCATTCTGTCCGCGTAAGTGACGGTGAAAATAGATTGAAATTATAAGGGTTTAAATTAGGTTGTTAACGAAAGATCGCAGACGTGCCAGGGAATGGTAATCAAAACGGAACCGGGATAAACAACGTTTAGAACTCAGGCCCTTTGTTATCAATTGTATTTATTTCATTTTGAATTAAAGTTTGTGGTAAATTTTCCTTCCCTCTTTGCTCCATTTTGAAAAAAAAGAAGATTATCTCTCCGAATATCTATTAAATGTTACCCTACCGTTTTCGTATTACAGCAAAATTCACTCAGAACTAACTATGTACTCCGCTATTGACAATTATCTCATTTGACTCCTGAATTCCCATAGGCTTTATGCAGGGACTCATTATACAATTTTCACTGTTTTGCGGAGTGCTGGTAGCCAAAGCCATCAGGAATATTTAAAAGAATTGATTATGATACACGTTCATTAAAAACGTATTCTTCTTTCAACATGCATTCAGGTAGATATGATTTGAGATTTTGCTATGTGGGCTTAAATTTGCTTTCGTGAAAATTCGGACGAATCATAAGATTGCGCGTTTCACATATTAATTTGTTAGGCACATTTTAGCTTGCCTCACCTAGCAACAAGTAGAGATGGTGATGTTCATCCTTCTCTTGAAATGCGGTTGTTCAAGACAGCTAGGTGAACAATTATTTCTCACTCTATCTTTATCAAAGAGACGACAAGCTATATGTAAATATTCTATCGTATTAGTTGCGTATCTTGTTACATCCATGAGTTCTCAAATGATCATTCCGCGATTTACATTCAACTTTCAGAAACTGAAGCAATACAAATTTCGCCTGAATGGCGACCCGATGCCGAAGCCCCAATCTGAAGGTGTTGTAGAGGTGATGATGGGAGGGAAGTGGAGGACGATTTGTGCTGATGGTTGGGACATGGAGGATGGCCGTGTGCTGTGTGGAAGTCTTGGATTCAAGGAAGCAATCACTGTAAAACCTAACAGGAGAAAGTACGTATAGTGGGTTAAGTTTCATGTTAACTTAATAAATACAGAGTTAAATTTGTAGTCCAGTTGAGGACTGAGTGAAAAATAAAAACCTTTTCCTCCTCCCTATGATACTAAATACATCTATGGATTTCAAGCTCCCTGGATCAGATGTCTTTAAGAACAATTATTTTCATGTGGTGATGTCTCCTTTGAAATATTCCAGTCATTTTCAAATCTATTCCTTACTTTACGAACGGCCTGCTAGAACACTTTCCTCTCGGATCTCTGAGATTATCTTTTGTTCCAGGGTATTTTCTTCATTTTCTCAGTGCACAGATCTACCCAATATTCATCTGACACCATTCACTTGACAAAACATAAATGCTGGTCAGAAAAAGTACAACAGGTGATGTTTACAAAATGACTGTTTATAAGAAGAATTTCATGATTCAGATGATCCTCTTTTAGGAACTATTGTTAACTTGTAAATCAAACATAAAGGTAAAATCAAGTGGGCTTTAACACAATTAATTGTTTTATGTTTTGCAGTAAATCCAGGCAAAGAAAGAAGTCCATCGTCATCTCCAACTTCGAGTGCAACGGTAACGAGCATAACATGAGCGCGTGTGAACGAACCCTCCTCAAGTCTCACAAGGATTGTCTGTCAAAACGTGCTGCTGAAGTGCAGTGTGAACGAGGCTCTTTCGTCATGGACGCTCCCAAACCGTTCTCATTGCCTGCCAGGACTGTCATCCGCGACGGCGTACAGTACAGACATACAGTACCGGTGAGTTTCACTGCTGAATCAAGAGAGAAATAAGTTGAGTTGTGTTTCACCAAGTTACAAGAAACTTTAAGAAAATGATTGGTATTAGTTCCTGTGTGGATAAAGCATAATATCATTGATTATTTAGTACAAGAACGGATATCAGCCTACATCAAAATCATTCTTAAAGTCTTTCTTGTCTTGATGAAACACCAGGCTGGAAAGATCAGACGAAAGATTGTCCTTGTCATTCAGTGTCTGTCCTCTATTTCTTCGCTGAATAATGGAAAAGGAAATCTATTCTGTTCGTTCGCTTGATCTGTTTTAAAGGCTTTAATAGGAAGATGTTTATTTTGCCCACTTTGCCCAAGTTCGCCCAGGCTTGAATTTCACGGCGTTGCACTATGGCTCAAAGCGCTCGAAAAACGGCAAAAAACCAAAAAAAATCAAAATGTTCTATAGAACTTAAAATTTGTATTTTCTGAAACTTGGATACCTAGGAAAGTATAGACAAAGAAGTTTGAACAAATTAGACAATGTTTTGATGTAATACCCGACTATTTTATATGATATAATGATATGACTAGATAGAGTACAAATTTACTGACGCCCATTAGATGGTTTTATTTTTTTAGATTTTTTCGGGGTTCTTTATATTTTGAAACTTTGATCTCTCTTTAAGTGAAATCTGTATAATTAAGATTGATATAGAAAACAAAATCAGTATGAAAAATATAATATTTCATTTTTTCTTGTACATTCAATTTTGAGGGACAAAGTTTAAAAAATTAAAAACAAAAATCGTACTTTCTAAAGCCCAAAACCCAATGAGTTCCACTGAGTTCCGCTCTGCGTTTTACATAGTTATATTCCACAGGTTATCGATATTCAACAGAAGAAATAAAAATTTGCGCATTCTTGCGCCTTTTTTAATTATTCACATTTAAAAAATCAATGTGAAATAATTTGTATCCATATAGAACGACTGGAACAAAAAGACAATCAGAGCCCCCAAAACAACGGACATGCAAATGACATTGCCTAACCCTGGCTCTAGAATTCTCAAAATTTCGTTGATGGCATATTCATTCATAGTAATTGATGTCGAATGATTATGCCTTGTAAAGACCCCCTGAAGTATCTGATCACAGTATCACTTCACATTATCAGATCATATCGATATTTGATATTCTTAAGCACAACTGAATTACCAAGGATACATTCAAAGACGATGGGACGTAAAGTGATGGTCGCACTTACCTTAGAATAAAAATTAATGTTTCTTCCTGTACAGCAAAAGCCAGATGTTCGTTTGAAGGCTGGGGCTGCGTTTGGTGAGGGTCGCCTAGAGGTTTTCCACGCAGGACACTGGGGTACGGTGTGTGGTGAGGACTTTGACCTTTTTGCTGGCAGTGTGGTGTGTCGGCAACTAGGCTTCGGAACGGCCAAAGACATCATCGAGAATGCTTCAGCTTTTGGGCAAGGTGAGAAATGGGTCATTCCTAGGGCGCCCTCTCAGGTTGACTTACAAACTTGACTTGCAAGATTACATGAAGCCATTAGCTCAGGAAATACAGGTTTGGTACTTAGGATCATTTAGTCACATCTTTTTGTAGCTATATTCAATTGAAGGCCTAGTCACAGCTATGCGATTTTAGCCAGCGTTGGCCCAGCATAATTTAAATTAAAAACGGTTCCTGGACGCACAAAGACTCAGGTTATATGGTGGACTTACGTTCGGCCTACGCTTCTTGGACGAAAACCGATCGTCAGTCCACCATCTGATCCGCATATACTGTGCTTTTGGGGGAGCATTGTTTATCTTCAAAAACAGACGCAGACTCAAGTCACAACTATGGCGGATTGCCACTTTCAAAATGAGTTGAAGAAGATAATAGACTGATCGAACAGATGAAAGTCTTCGCCCTTGATTTCTTTTTAAGTACGCCCAACTCTGTTTTAAGCCCCGGTCACAAAGGACCCCGGAAGCAACACGATTCACCCCGAGTCATTGTTCTGAGGCAGTTAACTGTGAATTAACAAAGAGTCGGGGTGAATCGTGTTGCTTCCGGGGTCCTATGTGACCGAGGCTTTATATAAATGATCCTATCTGAATAGGCATTCCGAAGGACTTTCGATCAGCAAACGAATGATTTATGAAAGGGCATAGGAACAACCGGGTTATGCTCGATGATGAAACGGGATTTACCGTTGTTTGATAAAATGTGTAAAGCCTAGCTGAGCGACTATCTAGACGTTTAATGTGTTTAGTGATATGAAACTGTTTTCTATCTTTAATAACGTATAGGTGTGGGACCCATCTGGCTCTGGGAGGTGGACTGCAAAGGAACTGAAGACTCAATCATGGAGTGTGGGCACGGAGCCTTCAACCGGAGTAAATGCGATCATTCACAGGATCTGGGCATCCAGTGCAATATACCAGATTTAGGAGTCAAAGATAATGTGAGTTGAATTTGATTGTTATTTTAAATATTCCAACCCCAATCAGTGCAGTCACAAGTACCAATACTCATTGAATTCCCAGTGAATTTTCATTTTTACGATCCATGTAAACATAGTTTCCCAGAGAACACGTGTTGCGTGTTGACGCTATGTGCGAAGGTATATGTAGAGCTCAAGCGTATTTAGTGCAGAACACTGAAATGCATCTACGTTTGGTCTGAGACAGCTCTTAAGTTCTATGATGGCGCCTTTTAGAATATAGCTTTGGCGTTTGGAGCAAATCAATTGGTCATGATATTTAGTCATCAGGACTTCCAGTCCAATATGATCTTTTCGTCATGATGTGTGAGCCCTGAATTTTTGTGATAAGAGATGTGTCTCAAAAAGATGTTCTTATAGGTTTATGTATGACTTTGCGCACGACTGGTAACCATTTCCAGCACTCAATGACCCCTATGTCGCTGAATTGGCACCTGGAAATTCACCAGTCGTATGCCAAATCATGCGTACCTCTATGAACAGCTTTATAACACAAAACCTTGGTCGAGAAATTTGCGAGTTAGAACTTGGGACGCAAGCTTTGGAAAACAAGATACGAGTTACACGATCACAATGGGTGACTTCAAGTACGGTGTTCAGTATTGGTGTTGGTTTTAAAAAAGCAAAACGGCCCATAAACCGAGCTCCAACACCGTTGGTCAGTGTACAGAATCGATTCGATATCCGCATCGATCGCCCGACACCAAGCCTCAACGCCGGAATGACGTCATACGCGCTCGCACAAAGCCTCGCGAAAAGCTCGACGATGAAATAATTTTCGGTCCGAAATTCACAAATTAATCTATTTTAAATCATACAAATTGTGTAATCTTTATTAAAATCCAGAACTGCAGAAGGAAGAATATTGCTTTCCAACATAAAGTATATCATGTATATGGTTCTAGTTTTTAAATTCAAGTTTCACTGTAAAGTTAAATCAACCACCGACATGTCACAAGTTGTCATATCCAAACTGCTACTGTTCTGCGAGTTGAAAACAAATGCATGATTTCAACACCAACACCAACACCGAACTTTAAGTCGCAATTTTTCCAATCCCTAGGGGTTGGCTTTGAGGAATGGGGAAATTACACGCAAATCGACAACACTGACGACAAAAAAGATCCTCGGTTCAGCAGACGACATTCAACACCAGCAATCAACACGAACTAACGGAACCCCAACACCGACAGACTTCAAGTTTTGTGTTGAGATGGAACAAAATTCCACCAGCAATATTTCATTTTGTATTCATGGGCGTGACGGATATTGAATATGAAAGACGATAACAATAGACACTTCAGACATTTCATTAAACATTGTAAAAGTGCATTTTAATTTACTGACACAACACAACACATTTTTTTTCTCTCTCCATATAATTATTCCTCATCATCTCGTGTGAATATGCTACCATTTTCCAATGTCTAGGGCATTCAAGAGACGCATCATTCGCCACAATTTTGTAACATTGTATTGCAGCTCAGAAGGCCCATTACATATAGAAGCGTCTACGTTCGAAGGGTTAGATCAAGTTTTCCAAACTTATTCTACCCTCTTCATCTTTATATTCACTTTACCTGCGTAGACGAAATATGAAATCAGGCAGCCCAGAAAATATCACTCAGTGCTCAGAGACTAAGGGGGTCTTGTTCAAAAGTTGCAATTGATCGCAAGTTGCAGTTGATCGGAACGTGCCAAACAAAATCATTGTTTCATGCGAGTCCTGTTAAATGCGCATACCGTGTGCGAATGAAAATGTGCGTTACAATTTGCAAAGAAGCAGTTGATTTGTAGTTAATTTTGAACAACATACACATCGTCACTAATATTAATATACATTTACGTTTCTCTACAGATCCGAATAATTGGAGGTCGCTTCGATACAGAAGGCCGTGTACAGGTTAAAATCAATGGTGAATGGGGCCATGTGTGTGGTGGAGACTCATGGGATATGTTTGACGCTACGGTGGCATGCAGGCAACTTGGACTAGGATATGCACATCAACCAATGAGGGTAGGTGATTTGTATTTCATGGAACACGATATAATGTAGTTCCGTATTTGAACTGAGCGGACACAACAATCACAAGTTGGTACCGATTTCAATTGCATTACAAAGGAGCATTGAATTGGTGTTCAATTTAATTTTACGAAAATTGTTTACAGTGGAAACTCGGTATAAGGAAATCTGATATAAAGAGGTAAAAAATCTGGTCCCATCTCAACTTTATTTCGTTAACTCTGCTACAAAGAGATTACTGATATAACAAGGTATTTTTATGGTCCAAAGCACCTCGATACACTGAGTTTCCACTGTATATCATATTCATGGATATATTGGTGATTAACCTGCTTTACTAATTTGTTTTTACTTTTGAGAAATGAACAATTTATCTTACGGTAGAACTCTCTGACAAGAAAGGTATCCGATATTCTATCATATCGCGTTATAAAGGTGCCATTTGTTACTGTACTGAGTCAGACAGGTTCTTGAAGTAGTATCGTAATAGTTGGTTATAGTCAGTCCGAGACGTTTTCTATTTCATAATGTGCAGCAAGCGGATGTCCATGTCATTTGAGGGGTCAACCTAGATTTTACTAGTGACCTCTTAATTTTCTGTTGGATCTGTAAACATTCAGTCGTTCTTCTCACTGGCCAACCACGTTCAAGCCACCTTCAACGTCAAGGATTGTAGGAAATGGTAGATTTGTAGTGTCTGCTCAATAATCATTAAGGTGGTGTATTCATAATCATCTCCAATAAGTATCAACATTGTTGTAAATTCCATGTGGTATGCAACACTGGAGATCCTGATCACTTAAGACCAAAGCTCAATCGATTTTAAAGTGAACGTGTGCCCACTGTTTATGAGAATTTAAATACGCTTCGTTTATGAAGACGTGCAGAAGAAATAAACTTAGCCAGCTGAGTGAAGTTAAGACTTGCAATCGTCGGGTGCCAGTTGAAAGCCTTCAGTGTGGGTCAAGCGTTGTCATTCCATATTTCGGCGTTTACGAAGCTCAGTATTTCAATATCATTGACATAGATGGCCAATAGTAATACAGAGGCTGACTAAACGCTCTCGACGATGGCCTATACAAACTAATGCAGATTCCCATGGTTCCTTCTGTCCCTGTCCAAGTTTGGTATATTACTTCTGTCGTTTAGATGGGGCTTAATTACACATATTTGTGCCAAACTTGACTAAAATTGTTCTGTGCACTCACAGAATATGTACACATTTGCAAAAAATTAAATAATACACATTGTTTAATCCATGTTACCCTTTAAAAAAACTCAAAGAGTGAGTTCTCACTAGCGCTACAACTTGAAATCATTGTACGAAAATGGTTTCAAACTATTGCTGTCACATTTAGATATACGTAACCAGATTAATATTTTTTCGAGTTTTTGTTCAAAAGTGTGAAACAAAATGACGAACATGACGTATAAGCCTCACATATTTGATGTACCAACAACATATGGCAAATTATGCTACTTATAACACACAAATAAATTATTCTACAGAATTGCAAAATAGATTATATACGAATTATAGAATTATACGGCATGTCCATACCTTAGAAAGCTCTAGTTTCGCTGTCCAAAAAAAAAATTAAATCTTCTTGTACCATGTCTTGGGAAAAGCATTCAAAGAGCCCAATGAATGAGACAAAAGGTAAACCTAGTAATAGAGCTTCATAAAGCGGCTAAGTAGATTCTTCTAATGAAAATACAGCAACCAACTTTAAAGAGTGTTCTTAAATGCATCTTTGAAGTGAGGATGTTTCAATCCATATATGATTGGATTCACAACACTGTTCATCATGTAAAGCACGTATGTATACACAATTACATCACTTCTTTTGTCAATCATTATAATGATGCTATACGGAATACAGCAGAGCAGGAGAGCGCACAAGGCAATGAAAAGATTCTTGGTAATTTCCACCTCCATTTTATTGATCTTTTCAACCTTTGGTCGGGGCAGGTCTCGGGCTTCAGATGATTGCTGACGCTCTGTATTTGATGCTATATCTTGTCTAGCAATATTAGCGTTCGGAAGCACGTCACGGATCTGCCGGTTGTGACGCCGAACATGGCGTAGAATCAAAACGTAGAATGTTGTGGTGAACGCAATGATCATGGAAATAGCCACCCCTCTCATGATGGCAAGATGCTTGTGACTTGAGCGAATGAAATCCATCGAATTGCAAATACCAAGATATTTATTATATCCTAACGTTCCTTGCCCTAGGGTCACTGGAGATACTGAAGTAATGATTGACGTCATCCAAATGACTACCAAAAATGTTGCCACCTTCTTTAGAGTATGGATGCCCTCTTTAAGCCGGATACCTTTCGTTATCACATACCATCGTAGAAAAGCGATGGCCACGACGGAAAATATGCTACAGGTAAAACATGTTCTCACAATCAGTCCTACTGCAGCGCAAAGTAAACTGTGCAATGGGTAGCTTTCTGACTGTCCAAGGAGTCCGACGCACTGGAAAGGGAAGCAGAGACATGATACAAGATCCGTAAAGGCAAGATTCACCACCATAATGTTGGTAATGGTTCGCAGGTTTTTCACTCTTCTTACTGAGATGATAACCAAAGAGTTCCCAAACAATCCGATCAGGGTCATTACAATCAACACTGATGCAACTATTGCTCGATGCTGAAAGGCTACTACTAACGCATCGGTAGCATTCACCGAAGTTTGTTCGAAATTCGATGAATTAGCAACGCTAAACTCCATCATAAAGTACTCGCAAAGTCAACCGGCAAGAATCCTATATTTCGTATATGACAGTTTGAAGTCTGTGATACCTCTGTTTTTTTTTAATTGCGTGAATTATCTTTCGTTTATCATAAATCTTTAAACAATGTTCAGTTTTATAAGGAGTACCGACTCAAGTGATATACTTTTACAAATGACGGTCTTCCGCCAACGCTTGAAAATTATATGCATTTTTCATCTTAAAATGCCAACGTCGTTATATCTGGCAATATAGACTGTCTTTAGACTTGTAGAATGGTGACCCGTACTTTTATGTCAAATGATCATAAATATAAAATATTTCAATCTATATCAATGCCGGTATTGACGTGTGATTCTAATGACAATTAACGAAATATCAGCATGAAACAGATTACATGGTTCTCCCGATGTAATTATATGCAAAGAAAGTCATTAATGGGTAGTAATACAAATGGACTTTTAATATCAGACATAAATAGAGCTGAGGAAAAAAAAAAGATAATTACTACCGCTAACGCTAATATTACATTTGTCACTGTAACATTTCTAACAATACATTATTAATTAGATATACATAACCAGATTAGATTTTTCCATTTTTTATTCAAAAGTGTGAAACAAAATGACGAACATGACGTATAAACCTCACATATTTGATGTACCAACAACATACGGCAAATTATTCTACTTATAACACACAAGTAAATTGATCTACAAAACTGCAAAAACGGTAGAATGATACGCGTTTTGCTTCTTTTCCAGCGTGTGTCATTTGTAAATCACACACAGATCCTTTTTTTTTAAATCTCTAGCTTCGCTGTCCAAAAAAAATCTTTTGTACGATGTCTTGGGAAAAGCATTCAAAGAGCCCCAATGAATGAGACAAAAGGTAAACCTAGTAATATAGCTTCATAAATTGGCTAAGTAGATTCTTCTAATGAAAATACAGCAACCAACTTTGGAGAGTGTTCTTAAATGCTTCTTTGAAGTGAGGATGTTTCAATCCATATATGAT
>BQKZ01003407.1:0-18807 GCA_036244855.1 Temnopleurus reevesii
CAGAAGCAGGTGACTGGTAAAACAACATGTGGGGATAGGTCGGAAACTTGACCTGATTGAGCAAAACCAACATGATTTTTGGATTCAGCACCTCAGATTCACTCTAAATCAGCAAAGAAATCGCAGACAACTTTTTTGCTGTTGACCAGTGTAATATACATGGATTTATATAGCGCAATTACTATACCAAATATATTCAGCTGCGCTAATTATGTCTTAATGCCAAATTGTACATAGAAGTTGTTTTTTTTTAAAGAGAAAAGCTATGTTTTTAAATTTGACTTGAAGGTATTTAGGGATTGAGAGTTTCTGATGTGGATTGGGAAGCTGTTCCAAAGTTTTTCTGAAAATTATGGGGGCCCTTTATCACAAATGCATGCTTTATTGATGTATTAGTTTAGATTCATTCCTTCATCTCATTCTGTGCAAATAATTGTTCTGCATGGCTGTGAAAAGGTGAAACATGGTTGTGCACATAATACCCATTTCTAAACATTCAAAGGGATGTATGGTGATATCATACCATTTCAGAGATACTTACCACAATATCTTATTTTACTTTTGCCAACCTCTTCTTCCTAAAGGAGAACTACGATTTATTAATGACTATGGGGGTGTTGCTCAAAATAAACTGCAAATCAATTGCAATTTTGAAAATTATAACACGCACTTTCATTCCCGCACGCTATGCGCATTCAACAAGACGCGCATGAAACAACGATTTTGATTTGTGCGTTCCGATCAACTGCAACTTGCAATCAATTGCAACTTTTGAGCAACACCCCTTATGAATGTCTAACATTATCACAACATAATCTCTTGCATTTGTGTCCATGGGAAACATTCAGTTGTCCAGTGGTATTTTCAATTCATGACCCTCATTTATCAGAACAAATTCTTTTAGTCCAAGGCAACAAACCTGCCAAAATTTTAGGGCAAATTCATCTTGATTTCTATTAAATGTTTTTGTATCAACATCTATTGAGTTCGGAATCCCCTCATACAAACGTTATTGACAAAGAATACGGTATTTGGTTGGCATCCTCACCATATAATTAAGGATGTTAATGGACAAAATGTCTAAAGCTGGTCACATAGGACCCTGGAAGCAACACGATTCACCCCAACTCGTTGTTCGGAGGCAGCTAACTGTGAATTAACAAAGAGTCGGGGTGAATCGTGTTGCTTCCGGGGTCCTATGTGACCAGGGCTTAAGACCAGTTCACCATCAGACTGCATCATCATGAACGTCCCGACCACATGGAGAATGTATTACTATGACTTAGATATTTCTTCCACTGGGTTTTTATAATGAAATAACTTTTATTTCCCAGGTGCCTCATGTAAAAAGAAAACGAACTTGCACAATGTACACTTGTGGTGTTACTTTTCTTCACATGAAAAATATACATTTTTTTAAATAATATAATATTTAAATTTAAGTTGTGAGTTGCATGGACAGGACTGTGAATTAAATGTGCCAATTTTAGTTATAAAAATTGATTTTGACATTGATACAAATGTGAAGGCTGACAAGTAATTTTTCTGAGCAGTCCAACTCCTTTGCATTGTAGATACCTTTAAAAAAGCACAATGTATAAAGAATAAACAAATAACCTATCTCTTCAAGTACTTCTTACATTTTCTCACAAATGATTCATAATCACAATTGAATTACTTACCAGTAATCAAACTATGATTTTATTTGTACTGTGGTACTGTATAATTATTACTCATACATTTTTTTGTCAAGTATCCATTGCCTTGCATAAATAATTAATCTGGTCTTGTATGGGGATATTTCTTTATTCGTAATAGTTTTCTACATACTTTTTGAATTAATTTTTCACTCAATTTTATATTATTTGTTTTATCTATCTTGTAATTTGATCAGTATAATTTACCAACGATTGAATACTCATTGGATAATTGAACTTAATGCAGAATTAACAGCTCATGATGCTAAATGCAGGTGCTTATTGCTATACTAAAATTCTCGCCACTGATGATAAATGTAGTCTAAGAACAGTCGGATTCAAAATTGATTGAATTAAAAGTAGATTCATTTAAGGAGCTGAATAACATATATTGCATGTGTGGCTAAAATGTAGCTTGCCCTAACTAAACGCTTTTGCAAAATGTAGACTAGGCTTTGATGTGGTGCAAAGTCTTAAAGGTACACTGAAGGTCCATTGTATGGCCTTTTTGTAGCATTATATGAACACGATTTCTTTATTTGATTACTCCCAGTTTTGAGTTGTTGAAATGACAGGTAAATATATTCATGACCAAGTTATTTTATATTTCTACATTTTTTAATATTTTGAATTGACTGGTTCACTTTCTATTAAAAAGAAGGTCATGTGCAGTATAATGTTCTCCACCGACTATACCAAGTGATATCGATCGATACCTCCAGCTGTATCAAAACTCAGGAGCCAGGAAGCATACTTCCGGTACATGTGATACATGCACAGGTCACAGCTCTCATCCATGGATATTTGTCAATTTTTCTCATTTTCGCGTCGTCTGATGTGCACTCTGCTGCCTCACAGAAAACCCCCATAATATAATAATATGTAACATGAAGAATAAAACACTTCAGCTGAAAAAATACATTCATGAGCATTTATAATGAGGGTATGGAGTCGGCGAAACAAAGTCCCATACGATTACACATGAGCAGAACCGGAAACGGAAGTGACTGTCCCGGCTCCACATAATTATTTTCTCTAAAAAATGTTGACGCCCTCATAGGCTTCGAATTTACAACAATAGTCGATAGCAAGAATTGAAGGCATTTGTCTTGCTGTAAATTTCGAATAAAATACTGTGTATGGTATTTCTGCAAATGTTTTTGCAGAAAGTATTTGTTAATGATTTTAAAGCATTTTCCAAGTTTTGCCTTAGACATATGATCATTGTAAGTTTAATTGCATCTCCTATGTTTACAGGCCCCCATAGGTGTTTACTAACTTCAGAAACAGAGTAAAGTTTAGGGTTACATTGTCTCCTTTGTTTCATCAAACAGATCATTATTTGATAAAAGTATTATTGATATTTATTGATTATTCTTATAACAGAAAGCAGGAGATAACACAGTATCGATGGACCCGCAGCTAGAGAGGCAGGTTGAGACAATCAGAAACCTGGTTGATTCCTACATGAGTATCATAAGCAAGCAGATACGGGACTTGGTACCAAAGACATGCATGGCTCTCATGATAAAAGATGTAAGTTCTTATGCCTAAATGTTTCAATAACTATTTGGAGAAGTTTTACTTTAGATATTTACTTTGTAAGCTGCAATAGAAATGTTCACATATTACAGTTTTCCACTCACATATTAGAATTTGTTCACAGTCTGTGTGGATAAAATCGACCCAGAAATGGCTTATTTAACGCAAAACAAAAATAAAACTGTAATACTGTAATACGACAATCATGACTCTCGTGATAAAGATGAAATATTTCCCATTTCATTATAAGTTCAATATATCCATAGGGTATGTTCTAAATATTGCTTAGTAAAGGCTTAAAAATCACACCTTAATTGCTTACATGCTCTCTGTTGATCAACATAATCTATATTTGACAAAGTTATATGAATTTATTTACATTTTGTTAACAATAGTGTCATACTCCACACATTAATACATTTTTTTTGTCAAACTCCTTTATAAGTCAGTTATTTAATTAATGTTGTAATTTCTTGAATTTTCACAGACCAAGGATTTTATACTGTCGGAGATGTTAGCTCATTTATACTCGACGGGAGATCAGGTAAAGAGCTCGAGTATTTTATTTTTATTTTCTTAGTTTTAAAATCTTGGTACTATTTATAATTATAATTTAATGCACTTGCATCAATATTGACACCGACTGACTTTTTAAAATCTGAAATGCCCTATTTGGCATATAAAATGATACTGATGCTTGTATTAGTATCTTATACAGTTCACAGCTGCAGATGTCAGATCTGATTGATTCTTTATTATTTATTTTTCCATTTCATCAACTCAAAATGACAAAAGATAGTGCAAAGATAATTAAATATAAATTGTACAAAACATTTGATTATTTATGACTATTGCTCATAGAAATAAAGTGTGCTACGAAGGACCGACATTTGTTTAATGCAACATGTCGAGCAAAAGGATCTTTTGAAATTTCATAGTTTGGCAACTGATTTTAAACAGAACGAGTTTCATACATCATAGTGTCGATGAAGCACAGTGTTGTTAAGACTTGCTTCGTATGTACCAAGCTACTCTGAAAGGTCAAGGTATCATGACAGATACTGATTTAATTTAATTCTTTGTTTCCTTTGCTACTAGGCATCACTAATGGAAGAAAGTGCTGACGAGGCACAGCGCCGTGAAGAGCTGCTTCGTATGTACCAATCTACCAATGAAGCTTTGCGTATCATCAGTGATAATGATTTAATTTTGTTCTTTGTTTCTTTTGCTACTAGGCATCGCTAATGGAAGAGAGTGCTGACGAGGCACAGCGTCGTGAAGAGCTGCTCCGAATGTACCAGGCTACCAAAGAAGCTCTTCGTATCATCGGTGATATCAACATGTCTACCAAATCAACACCATTACCTCCACCGGTCAACAATGATGACCTCATCAAACCATTCAATGGGTATGTAGCACAGAATTCAAATATGTAACAAGCTCTCTGATTGCTTCGTATTTCTTTTACAATAATTCAGATTGGATCACATTTTTATACCTCCACCACCGGAAAGTGGTGCTGGAGGAGTTTTTTAGCAATTATTCTTCTCTGTATCGATAGAATGGTGGTCTTGTTTTTCTGATTTCCCTTGGACCTTTTCTTTTTTTTTTGGGGGGGGGGACGGTGTGGTTTCAATATTGAATTTCAAAAGAATGGACACTATTTTTAGTGAATAGGCCAGTTTTCTAATAGATGAAAATTTATGCATGGTTGTTGCCAACGAATGTACTTTTGTGGTATTCTTTAAACAAACTTGTAACAATGGAGCTACAATACTTTGAATCCATTTTACATTACTTGGCTATAAGTCCTGCAAGCCTAGGACAAGCTTAGGGGTTGTCAAGAAAGACCTTTGTGTATAGATAATGCATAAAATAAATTTGCATCTATTAGCAAACCTGCCTATTGAGTTTGGTAATATTTGAATAACATTTTTGGGGGATATGAGAGGAATTTACAGTCATTCCAATTAAATGCGGACCCCCTCATCATTTACGGCGTAGATAATCCTATTGGATTGAAAAACGCCCAGACAATCTCAACAACAACAACAACATTTAGATGTCATCATGTTGCGTTGGTTTGGTTTCTAACTGATTCACACTACCATCATGGGAATCCTCTAAAAAACAATGGACGATGTTATGATCCAGTTGATTTAGCTGCATGATAAATAGAGGCAGGCTCATTATATATGTGCTTGCATACCCTGTATTCTGATCCTACCCATTTTGTATTGTACGACCAACTAATTAACGTTTAGCATGGGGCACTGTCATATTTGAAAATTGTACTTAAGCATCCCATAGAAACACATCATTCTAACACTGCATGCAAAATTGTAGCCTGAACTAATGTAGTGTTACACGTAGCAAGCTGTCTTGCGTCTGTTATGAAATTGCACCAATCGTTCTGGCTTGCAGCTTCGCATAGAGCTCCCAACCATAATTGATTGAGAGAGAGAGGAGCACAATTTTTATCATTTCAAAGTTAGGACTTCACAATGCCAATCAGTGGAAATCAGTTTTCTTCTTTTATTTGAGCATTATAGTTATTACATTTTCTTCTGAAGGTTTGGGATATCTGCCTTCAACTGAAGCATTAATCATTCATATTATTCATAATGACAGGAGCAACTATGTTTATTCAATTTTCTTCAAAAGGTGTTTTAACTGCAGAGGAGCTTTTTACTTCTTTTTTTTTTTATTAGGCCTAGGAAATGCATACACTGCAATGGCAACCATGGATGATTAATAGATTATATAATCTGTTAGGTAGATTTAAATGCCAATTTCAATTTGACCATCATTGTCTGGAATGTCAAAACAGATTTGTAAGAAAGGATTGAATATCTTAATAACATGTCTCTATGTAGAATGAACCTTTACATTTGATGAAAATAAATTTGAAGTTGCACAATATAGAAGTGGAATTAATTAAATCTCATGCTCTTGCAAGACAGGATTCCTCATTTACCTGTTATCAATATAAATTTCAGGAAAATGGGATCTTAGAGGGATCACTGGACCATGTCTATTGTACATGTAATAGCTTTTGTAATGATACAACTTACCAGGAAGAAAAGAATTCTAACATGTACTGTATGTTAAACTTGTTATCATCTATTTGTTTTTCCTTATTTAAATCTGGGCCTGTACATAAAGGTTTGGGATTTATCATTGATTTTATAAAGCAATTCAGGCTGGTCACTGGTCAGTCATTGAAAAAATGCGGTTGCAACGAAGATCTTGATTGTCTATTTTCATCAGGGATTGATAGCAAACCTTTATGTTGTGGTCCCTGGATAAGTTAATGTATTATAACATCTCTGAAACCATGTATGACATTGCACGCATAGCATGAGAAATTAATGAATAATACCACAAATATGCACTAACACCCAATTATTTTGATTATAATTTTTCTTCCCATGTATGATTTTGTTTTTGTTTTGTCCTCTCTTTGTTTTGCTTCATATGTTTTTGTTGTATCCCACCCAGTCCCAGTATGCCAATCCCAACCAGAAGGTAACACAATAAGATTTGCTTTTATTTCAAATGCACAGCTGCCATCTTCTTACAAATTCCTCTCTCATTTTTTATCCTATTGTTCTTGATATAGGGTTTGTATAGCACTTTATATAGTATATTGAAGCATATTTGTGGATGCATTGTAGTTTAATGTTTCTGACAGCAGTTAAAGCTACATGTAGGGTAATACTAAGGTCTACGTATCAAGTGCACCAGAGTGTAATGATTGTGCAATACATAAATGGACCCACTATTATCACCATGGCAGTGATTTTTTTTATAGGACATAGAGCCATATATAGTTACATAATACCAGTGTTTAGTATATAGTTACAGGAGGGGGCACATACTATTGCAGATTACATCCAGAGATTTTGATACCCCTTATCAATAACAATAGGACCAAAATAGAGTGAGGACTTTGTTAAGATTGGCAGTTACGCTTGTGTGTGTTTCATCCAGCACTCATGTTTACACTATCTACACACCTACATGCTATCAAGTATTAACCCATACAAGATTATCATTTTTTTTCCATTTTGCCACAGTCTAATCACTTTTTTCTTCCTCAAATTGGCAATATTACAATTATTTAACTCATTCCACGTTTTATTTCCGTCAATGAACATCCGTTGGCCTGTTTCCTTCGCACTTTTGCACAGATTCGCTTGTGTACAGTTCCCATACAAACATGTACACTCCCTAAATAATGCAACACACAGGGGGTTTACAGGTGAACGCACAAAGAGTTAAAACAAAAAAAATATTGTAAGAGAAAATGTTTTAGCGTACATAAATTTGAGCAAATTCAATGATTTTTAAACCTTTTCACGCATTAGCAAGTGGTTATTTTCATGTTTAGAGAGGTTATTGTACACAGGTCTATTGGCATTCTAATGAGTGAACATTTTAGCAAATTCATAGTCATGAAATTTGTGAAAATAAAACCCAAGCAAAAAGTTCAGCTTAAATACAGTATTGCTTGAAGTTTTCACTCATGGAAGAAGAATGATTAGGCCTCATGAGACACCTACTCATGTGTTCTGGAAAGATTACATGGTGTACTGTGAAGCCTACTGTACTCTTTGGAGATTAAATGCAATTGTACCAAATTGTATCCTCAAATAATGTATTCAAATTTGTAGAAATAAGTAGCCATTTTCCTGTTGATACAGTAATATTGAATTCTTCATCTTCTTAGCAATGAACCTGTTTCATCTGAAGCCCTAAAAGCCCTTTCATGCATGAAATATTAGAATGAATTGTAAAAGTCATCAGAAAAAAAAAATCTGCTGAAGTCACAATGTTTTTGTTACAATCTTCATTTAATAAAAGCGGTAGATGAAGTTGTAGTATGATTGAGTTCAGCTTGATTTTGGATGCCAAGACTCTTCTGATTTTCTACTGTAATACATTTGAAATGAGTAAATGATAATATTTAACTGCAGTTCGTTTAACCCAACATCTGTAGTGTTTTGCTATTTTGTGTTTGTTATTGATTGCATTGCTGTGTTCTAATTTGTAGTTGTCTGTGCTGGTTGTTTTTAGAAAGCATGTGTGATAAACAAAGGAAAGACTACAATGTTAAAAAGAGTTACACTTCAAAATATCATTGATGTTGGCAAGCACCATCTCTCATATTTTTAGTCTCTGATATTGCTAATCATATTGTGTTCTTCTTTGTGTCAAATCTTACATGCTGTTTGTGGTATCCTGATTACAATAGACTATCAATTAATCCATTTAATTTTTCCTCAAAATGTTTGAATATCCTTATCTTTTGTCTTTACTGTTAGATAGAATTGAGAGATTTGTCTTTCACACATCACTTTTAGAGTTGGCAAATTCCATTCACCAAATAATTCACCAGAAAAGTTG
Source organism: Temnopleurus reevesii (assembly GCA_036244855.1). Taxonomy (NCBI): domain Eukaryota; kingdom Metazoa; phylum Echinodermata; class Echinoidea; order Temnopleuroida; family Temnopleuridae; genus Temnopleurus; species Temnopleurus reevesii. Next base: position 8,649 of record BQKZ01003407.1, read on the forward strand.
TGCATATATGTATTATCACATTACATTATTACTGTAATCAAATTATATACATGTATGAAACGATTCCTTTGCTGTACCAAGTACTGTATCCATTTTTACAGCATGAATGTAGAAAAGTCCTCCTTAGATTTTTTTGTTTCACATTTATTGTTTCACATTTAGGGAAAGGATGTAGAATCCATCACATCTGTGTGTTGTCTATCATGTAGCGTGATGCACCATTTTGAAAACGAATATCTAGATAGTGGAATATTATCTGTTCACCATGCTCCTCACTTGAATTGCACACTCTAGTGTACAACTTAGATTAGCGCAGGAAAAAAACAACTTTTGAATCATTATGGTTTGAAATTATTTCTAGTTTGTTTTAGTACAACAAAGAATTAAATGATAAAATAGCAATTTACATTGTAATAATGCATTCCATTATATAAGATAGCCAGTTTAAAGAGTATGAGAGGTTTTTTTTCCCCTCATTCTCTGTACATGAATGCCCGAAATGAAGTATGAAGGCTGTATTAAAAATTTTGTACCAAGAGTCTAATACTTGGAGATGATAAGTTAAATGGATTTCACACTTCACCAACCCTCCCCTGTATGACTTGTTCAGACTCGGCACTTTTGGTTTGTTTGAATGAACTGCTCTTCATTAAAGTGAGCTAAACCTGAAACGAAAAACAACATTTTGTGATAATAGTGAATGTTGCTAGAGTAATATCATGCACAAGCTTGGACTTCATTTTAAGGTACATCCACCGGAAATATTGCGTAACATATTGCAAGCAATCTCCTTACCGAGATGCATTAGCTCGTCTGAACGTTGATGTCTAAGCATTGATCCATCTTCTTTTTCTTTCTTTTTTTTTTAGGAAAGTGTCATATTTTTCTTTTGACTTTGCAAGAAGAAGATAATGTAACCAAGACCAATTTTGAGAATTCATCCCCTGTATCCCATATGTCAAGCTACAATACTCAAAGTAAAATAGATTTATCCAAGGCCGTCAATAACCGTGACCTGGATGCCCTACTTACTGACCTCAATGACTTTCTTGCTAGCCTAGGATATTTAAATGCTGATTTTGTACAGTCCAACTTCGTTATAAAGAGCACTGATAAACAAGATCTCGTTATAACAAGTTAGTTTTCGGGGTCTTATCTCTTTGTATTTTATTGTATCTTGGCACTGATATAACAAGGTTTCGATATAAAGAGATAATTTCTCTGGTCCCAAGGGCCTCGTTTTAACGAGGTTTGACTGTATTTTTTTCTCCTTTTGAGCTGTAATAACAAAATTTACCCTATTAAAAAGTGGCCTTGCCCTTAAAATATTTGACTTTGAAACCTGAATTATAATTCCATCTCTTTTCAATTACAGATCAGCGCCACCGTCATCTGGAGGTCCTCCACGTAGACCCAACCCTGGTAGACCCACAGGGAACCATGCGCCATCAGCAGCATCGGTTCCATCTAGACCAGGACAGCCAGGTAGACCAGCTCCATCTATCCCTAGGTAAGTGGAAGCTTGGTATAAAGAGATCTTAGATAATAATATTCCTGGACATGAAGAGGTAATAATCTGCTATCACCTCTTCATCAGTCTTCTTTTGAACCTTCTTTTCAATGTATATCAAGATTTTATTTTCAATGGTCCCAATATTCCAGTGTAATATATTTTCTCATGGATGTCTGTTTTTTTCTTTTTCTTCTTCCAGACGACCTGAGATGCCATCCAGACCTTCCCCTGCCATCCCTGAGAGACCAGCCGTACCTTCCAGACCAATGTAGGTCAAAGCTCAATGAGGTCAAAGGTCACTATTTTGATAGGTCAGAGGTCATACTGATGAGGACTGTTTTAGAGATTATATTATAGAATGTATGCTGTATGTACATTTTGGAGAAGGTCAGTTACAAAGTCACCCTGAAAATGTGGATCTCAACCAAAATATGAGGTCAAAGGTCAAGTATGAAAGGTCAAAGGGCATTACAATATCATCAAATGTCAAAGGGCATGCATGAGCCCGGCCAGATGGAAGATTGGGGAGAATCGTTCATGGATCAGTCATACTGCTTGCAAAGGAAACACATTGGAACTTCTAAGAGCAACTACTACACCTCAAAGTGTCAAATCAACTCTGAAGCAACTCTTTCCTCAAAAAGATTTCATTCTGCATACCTCTGGATTGACAGTCTAATGTCTTAAATCAGCCGAGGGTAATCACATTTATATATGTTTCCCCAAGACTAACAAAGTATTCACCTGTCAACAGACCACTACATCACAATACTCAGAATGGAAACTGCACACATTATTGTTATTAACTTACACAAACATTTTAGCTTGTCTTACCTAGCAACAAGCAAAGCTGGTGATGTTTGTTTTATCTTTTGAATTGTGATTATGTGTTATCAGGTCAGCAACTGTTTTGTCACTAAACAAAGGTGTTTGCATGAAATTTGACTACATCACGAAAAAACCCTGAGTTGAAACCTTTTTGATTACAAACGTTCATGGATTATGGTATCCTTTCTTTAATGAGCAGCCCACAAGGAGCTTTAATTTCTGTGGTAATGATGATTGATCTAACATCATACTGTTATTCCCAGCTTTTCCAACATGGCACAAGATTAATTTCTTGGTTGCCAATACTAAGATTTGACTTTTGTAAGGATAGCAGATGAGAGAAATTTGACATGGAACCTAAAGCGGCTTGTCTTATTTTTATCTCATTGATATGTTGGTTTAGCTTCCAAGAATAGATTAAGCTAAAGGAGATTGAGTGACAAGCGATGTTAATCAAATCTGTCTGTAAAGACCACCCAAGGGAGACTAAAAAATAGGTCTTTAACAGCAGCAGGTCTCTATAGACGATTCATTTACGTGGAATTTGGGTTCTAGGGAGTCAAGAAAGGTGGTCTTTATGGACAGGTGGTCTTTCTATACAGGTGGTCGCTAAAGTAGTTCTGACTGTATTACAGAGATACCAAGTAGACCATCTTCATTTCATGTGCATATATATATATATATGTACTGTACAGTGTTAGCTTTCAATAGATAAATGTATATTGTCTGTTAAAGAATTATGTATCTACCAAATGAACCAACATGTTATTGTATATATTCATCCCTTTCTTATGATGCAGAGTTTAAACTAATTATGAGAGGTAAAGTCATTATTATGTCAAATTTATGTTTTTTCTATTAAATATTAGATTTAGTGCACAGATTTTAGGTTTTTATGACTCTGTCAAAAAGTGTAATGATAGAGGATTTGTTACCAAATGTTATAACTTCCCAATAATTGATTTGATAGGTTCTTAGAATGGAAAAGGGGGAGAGTGAGATTTTCCCAATTTTGGCACTATACAATACATAAATTTACAGATCACCTCAATATGGGCAGTCAGTTTAAAGTAATTTTTTTTAAAATAAAATGGAAAAGTTGCTTGTTAAAAGTTTGCCTTTTTTTTTACCTGATTTGATTAAGATAGATTCTAACAGATCTCATAATGATCAAATGCTCATTAAATGTTGTGGAAAATACAGTCACAAACGTTGAATGCTGCTTTTATATTGACTGGGTTGTCACTCTACCTGAAAATCCTGGAAACTGGAAACAATTTCCACTTTTTTTCCTGTCGGGAGAAAAGCCAGGGAATTTGAGAAAAATCATTCAAATAAGGGGGAAACCAGGAAATTTAATCATTTTTCATACAAACCATTTTAACTCCTCTGGTCTGTGGATGATTTCCATTCTGGAATTAAAAAAAAAAACAATCATCAGGGAAGTCAGGTAATTTTGTTCTCCTCAAAAAGTGGTTGCCCTGATTTATCTTTGTTGTATTACATCTCTAGAAATGAGGAGGTTTATAATCATTCATTAATCATTCATCTTTATCTCTTCAGATATCTATATCAAGCATTGATTTTCATTCGACCTAATGTAGTAGCCCATGTGAATCTGTTAATTAGACTAATCTCAAACATTAATATCTGTATAATCTGTGTTTGTATGATTGTGAAGCCCATATCATTGTGCAAATTTTTGTAAGACCCCTTTTCAAAATTGTGATATTCAAATGACTGACTGCAGTGAATGTTTTGAATGGAAACATGTTATATTGTTTGTTAACCGTTTGGTTTGTGAACCTAAGTAAATGCATTTAAAGGAACAAATTAGGCATGATGAGTCAGTGATGATTTCAATATTAAAATTTAATGAGATACCAGTATTTAAATAATAATAATAATTATAATATATATGATTTATATGAAGCCAAATCCACTTTTCAAGAAAATGAATTCATAAGTAGAGTAAAGTAAGTGGAATTATATGTGATGAAAGACATGCTACAAATTAATATGTCTTTCAAAAACGCTAACCAAGGGAGCATTTTTATCACGAAAGGCTCCTTTTCTATATATATCTTTATTAACAGTAATCAGTATGCAGGGTTTTTATTGTATGATTTATTGGCTGACAATTCAACAGACTTGTGAGTGATTTTATGATGAATTACTAAAACTCTTTGTTTTTGATTGGCCTCAAACTAGCAATTTTTCACACGAGGCATGCTCATAAATTTTCTCCCAAGCATTGTGATATAGAGTAATGAAAGCATGGCATTCTTCCCGTTTGCTATTCTTATGTACTTGTTTTCCACTTATATTCTGACCGATAGAAACGTCTGAAGACCTTTCCATTTTATACTTGTATTGGTATTAGATAAATCGACAAGAAAAATGTTTGTCCATTTTTTATATGATCCCCATTTCTATGTAGCACAAAATTGTGATGTTTTGAAAGACGATGTACTTATTATATCTATATTTCTGTCGACTACTGGATGTAACTAGATATAAAGAAAAGTTTTTGATGTTGTACATTTCTTCCTCCCTTGAAATGGCCAGTCTCTTCATCATGACCCCCCCCCCCCCCCCAACTTCATACACTATTTTGGTTATTCAATATTTGTGAGGTTTGTCAACATGTGCAACTCTATTTTATATGAATTTTATACATAAGTCCACACGAGTAGAGAAAGTACAATTTATTCATTTTATGACAAGTCATATTTCCAGATTTCAAACAAGTTTCAATTATTGGAAAGTGATTTTTGCTCACCATATGATAGCTTCTACTTAATATAATCAACTATAGCACATGAAAGTTGTTTATATACTGAAACATTTTATTATGCTTTACACTTCATGCCATTCCAACCCAAAGATTTTGTTTTATTTTCTTTTTTTTTAAAGAGAAATACACAACTGAAAATATGCTGTGAGATGTCTACAGATTTGTTGGTTTGTTGCTAGCATTATACATGTTTTTTTTTTTTGATAGAGATAGACAGGGAAACTTTTGGTTTTTTTTTTTAGAAATTGGCGAAAAAAGTTGCCACAGAAACAATAACTTTGACTCCTGTTTCATTTGTATTTGAGGAACTGTGTTTTGTGGTATTCTTCATTATTTGATTGTTTGTTTATTTCATATTTTAATTTCCAATTCATGACCAATGATTTGATTCATAATTTATTATATAATTCTACTGCAATATATTTTGTTCAGCTGTTGCATGCAGAAAATTGTGATGTTACGATTCAACGCCTAAAATTGAATGATTGAACTTGAATTGTTTTACCATGTTATTATGCTTCTTCTTTGACAGCATACAAAGTCCAGAGGTTTTTTTTTAATGAAGCTTGCGATAGTGACATACTCTGACAGATACTTATTCATGAAATAAGTCAGCACTGACTTAATTATTTTTGCAACAACTTTTATGAAGCACCCTCAGGTCATTTGTGAGTAGAGAATGATTTGATTAAAGCGGTTGTCTGCAGACCTTCCAAGAGGGAAGACAGATTATTCCAAAACTCTGGGATTTTTTTTTTCTGGGAATTTTACAATTTTTGTTAGAATGTGGTATCGGGAGGGATGAATAATAAATCTATTATTATTATTTCCCCCCCCCCCCTTTCTTTTGCTCTTTCCTTCCCTCTCCCTCCATCTATCTCTCTTTCATTTGGTTATCTCAGTTATCTCAGTTCATTGGGGGGGGGGGGGATTTTTTTTTTTCCCCCCCCCCCCTTTCGCCTTCTCCCATTCATCTCTCTCTCTCTCTCTAATTTTCTTTCTCTGCCATCTCTCCCCTTCTCCATTTATACACACGTGAAGCAACAATCAACCCAAACCAGATTATGTTTCCAAATGTTTATTAATTTTTTAAAAAGTAAACATGGACTCCTAATATGGTATCACACATCATAGCGCACTATATCAGATGATTTGACATTGCACGTACAATATTGAATCTTTCTCAAACTGGATACTGGATACTCCAGTACATTCACATCCTAAAGTTCAGTGATAAATACCAGAAACCACTTAGGATGCTGGTAGAAATCTATAAGCAATTTCCTGATCAGACAAGCCAATCAAAACCAATGTTTCATGCGCATCTTGCAAAAAGAGCAGACAGTGTGGAAATGAAAATTCACGTTTCGAAATTCAACTTATTTTGCAGATGAATTGCGATCAATTGTAATTCTCTAGCAAGAGTCCTATTTCATACATCGTGGGTTAAAACAGATTATTAGAAAATGGTAACCTAGTATGAGAAAGTTCAATGTTCTTTCTTTTAGTGTTTGAGAAAGCGGCACTATCTTAGAATGGAATTTCCTGCATAATTATATTTGTGTTTGTATAGCTATTATATATGATAATTAAAGCTAAGCAATAATAAAGATCTACCCTATGATAATGATTATTTATGTTGAGGTACATTACATGCATGGCGGGAAGATACAGATGAATAATTTCATCTTTTGTCTAAAGATTTTGAGCTGAAAATATTATTTTGTTCTATCAAGGGTCCTAGTATTGTTCTGCAATCAATTTTAGATTGCGATGACAGAGATTCCAAACACTCTGGAATATATATGAGGTCAAAATTAAAAGGTGAATAAAGCAGCAGGTGAACAAAATAAGTCAGTGAGAGAAAACATGGCAACAATGACTATAACTCTGCCATTCATTAGTGATGAAAGCCTTGCATTTACATGAAAATGCACCTCGTGCATATTCCGGAATAGTAGGTAACTCTGCAATGATGTGATCATGGTTGGATGACTATTTGATGGATTATTAATCAGCTCAGAATCTTGAAGTGACACGAGTATCTTTCTGCCATACACAATGATCTCTTTATTAGATGTACATGTAAGAAATGTTATGATAAGGTTGTTATGGAGAAATAAAGATATATGTACTGTGCAGGCAAATATGAACTTCTTTGTTGTTTCTTTGATCCATGAAAACAAGATTATGAACTTCTATTTATCGTGTGAGTCAGAGCAGAAAAATTTGCATTACACCATTGACTTACTAACCATGGAATACCAACAATCTTTATTCCTTTGAAGTGGTAGAGTTGCAGACAGAATTGAAATTTGCACTCGAAAGCAGGAAGAACATAACATGGATATAAATCATCTCTACAAGATCTTGACTAGTGCTAAAAAATCCATTATGTAATGTTGCATAACATGAGAGCTAAAAGTATTTTGTCTTTCAAATCTCACACTTCAAAATAATAAATATTGTTGGTAGACCAATAAATCCACATGGTGTACAAATATGCCATCCTTCTAGATTAATTCATAGATATGTCAGTAATATGTCAGAAAATGTCAGTAAACTTTCATGAGAGAAAGTATAAGAACATCCATACGTTTTGATATTAGGCCTATTTTTATCACATTTGATAATCCAAATGAATAAATAACATGCATCACCCTTAATTTGGAATCTTCAAACTTCTAACTTGTCCCAAAAGTGAAGGAAAAATCATGTGAAGCTCCATTTTATACATCTAAATTCAATGAGCATTGCTCTCTTTTCATGTCATATGAAAAATGGGTCCTTTAACTCCCCCCCCCCCCCCGAAAAAAGGCCCCCATTTTCCTTTATAATTTACACATATGCTTGATTTAGCACCCACATGAAATTGTCAATACTTTGGAAGAATAGAATGTAAAACGAAAACATTTTTAATGCCCTTGAAAAAAATCCACTATATGTACCGACTCCACGAGATTTTTTTTACCTTTCCCTCATTTCTAAATGGGAAGAAATAAAGTAGAAGACTCGAGTGTTGTGGTACAGAGGATTGACTCTTGTACCTCAACCAAAGAACCCCATCCGGTGCATAAATATCCTTCAGCCAAAAGAATACATCCATATTGTGCTGCTTCATCCTACGTGATAGCTGGCATGGCTGATTATTTCTTGAAATGCTCGAGCGCTCGGATGGTCAAGGTTAAATCCCATGTAATAATGATACAATGTCGGCTTGAGCACTTATGCACGGGATGGATATAGTTCTGATAATTTATCATCATCGTTCATAAAGTTATTGTCCAGTATCTTTTCCTCCTCTTCTCAGCCACGTTGTCCTTCTTTGCGAAGTGAGTTCCACAGTTCGAGCATTTTGAGAACGCCTGCAGTAAAGAGAGATAGAGTGCGAGAGGGGGGGGGGGGCGGGGGTAGGGATAAGGGAGAATTGAAAGGAGAGGGGAGAGCAGAGGAGAGGGCGAGAAAGAGAGAAACGCAATAATAAAGTTTTCACCCCCACATTGAACAAGTAGTAAACTATCATAACGAGGAGTCAGTCTGATAACGATATTTGCATGTAATGTTCATCAAAATATTGAGCTAGCTTATGTTTTAAAAAAAATCAGCATAAATCCCTTTTCTATCATTTTCGAGCGAACAAATATAACAGTAAAAAGTCACTTTCGAAAAGTCACAATTGTTTTTCTAAGTGCATCATGTACCAAGAATTGTGCAAATGAAGGTTCTCACGTATAGTGAAATTAACTCCTATTCACATAATCAAAAAAGTTTTCACTTCCCTGATTGAAAGTAGTACAACTTTCATAACGGGGAGTGTCTGTGATAACGATATTTGCAGGTAATGTTCATCAAAATATTGAGCTAGCTTATATGTGTAAAAAGAAAATCAGCATAATTCCATATATGTTTGAGCGAACACACATAACAGCTAAAAGTCACTTTTCAAAAGTCACAATTGTTTTGAGTGCATTATGTACCAAGAATTATGTAAACGAAGGTTCTCACGCATAGTGAAATGAAAAATTTCTTTAGATTCCAATATTCAAACTCCTACTCACATAATCATGACAGTTTTTTTTTGCGAATGAATGGCATAATGCTCAAGAAAAATGACTTTGTAAAATACGATAAGTCAGGTGAAGCTTCATTTTTTCTTCTAAATATTGAAAAGTTAATTTCTCCTATGTTATCCCCTTTTTTTTTTGCTTTTTGACCGTACAAATTCTCAATTAACATGCAGCCAACTAAGAACTTGTCAATTTTTGTTCAGCTTATATCCTTAAAAGGGAATAACGTGAACTTCAAAAGGGTGAAAACTTCTCTCTTATGTGCATTCATTCACGCACAGATTAGCCAGGCAGTTGATAAACATTACCTGCAAATTGTGTTACTTGACACTCCTCATCAAAAGTTATGCAATATTAATTACCAGTGGGTAATTAGGGTAAATATGGTATGGCCAGAGTCGCGCTGAGAATGGAGTTGTATAAATGTGTAGGCCATTCTAGAATGATTGTCGCCCTCTCTATTACACAAAAAGTTCTTGAATAGGAAAAAAACTCCTCATTTGTTCAATTTTTGCATTCATTGATTGTAACGTTGTCGTGGTAGTTATAATGGTTATAACTATTCAAGATCAATAATTTATTTCATATTACAGAGACAAATTATTGACAATTATTGACAAATTATTCATAGATAGTAGTTTTTATACTATACGGGTCTGATGATTCTGCGCCACAATGACACTTCCAATTCTACAGCTGGTAAACTACTCGTTTTTCATAAAGAAACAGATTAACTCTCTCCAAAAGTTTAATGAATACTTGACCGTACTTGCTTAATAACTACTAGCGGACACTGTGTTATGTTATGGTACGATCGGCTAACGCGCTGGTTAATGCCCTGGTCACATAGGACCCCGATTCACCCCGATTCACCCCGGAGGAGCAGTTGGCTCAGCCTCCGGGGTCGATCGTGTAGCTTCCGGGGCCGATCGTGTTGCTTCCGGGGCCAATCGG
>BQKZ01003407.1:20332-30420 GCA_036244855.1 Temnopleurus reevesii
CTGTCTCTTATACACATCTAGATGTGTATAAGAGACAGCATATATATATGTGCTTTATTTAGCACCCATATTAAAATGTCAATATTTTGGAAGGATAAAATGTAAAACTAAAACATTTTTAATGCCCTTGAAAAAATTGACTCTTGTACCTCAACCAAGGAACCCCATCCGGTGCATAAATATCCTTCAGCCAAAAGAATACATCCATATTGTGCTGCTTCATCCTACGTGATAGCTGGCATGGCTGATTATTTCTTGAAATGCTCGAGCGCTCGGATGGTCAAGGTTAAATCCCATGTAATAATGATACAATGTCGGCTTGAGCACTTATGCACGGGATGGATATAGTTCTGATAATTTATCATCATCGTTCATAAAGTTATTGTCCAGTATCTTTTCCTCCTCTTCTCAGCCACGTTGTCCTTCTTTGCGAAGTGAGTTCCACAGTTCGAGCATTTTGAGAGCATCTGCGGTAAAGAAAGAGGGGGAGAGTGTGAGAGGGGGAGAAAGAGAGAAACACAGAAATTAAGTTTTCACCCCCAAAATGAAAGAAGTAAACTTTCATAACGGGGAGTCAGTCTGATAACGAAATTTGCAGGTAATGTTCATCAAAATATTGAATGAATGGCATAATGTTCAAGAAAAATGACTTTGTAAAATACGATAAGTCAGGTGAAGCTTCATTTTTTCTTCTAAATATTGAAAAGTTTATTTTTCATATTTTTCTTCTTTTCTTGCTTTTTTTACCGTAAAAATTCACAATTAACATACATCCAACTAAGAACTTGTCAATTTGTGTACAGCATATATCCTTAAAAGGGAATAACGTGCCCTTCAAAAAAGTTAAAACTTCCCTCTTATGTGCGTGTGTTCATTCACGCATAACAATTAGGATCATGCTGACTTGCACGCACAGATTAGCCAGGCAGTTGATAAACATTACTTGCGAATTGTGTTACTAGACACTCCTCATCAAAAGTTAAAAAAAAAACTGTTTTGTTTTTATTTAGGGTATATGGCCAGAGTCGCACTGAGAATGGAGTTTGTAGACCATTCTGGAATGTCGCCCTCTCTATTACAAAAAAAAATCTTGAATAGGAAAAAAACTTCATTATTCAATTTTTGCATTCATTGATTGTAACCTTTTCGTGGTACTTATAATGGTTATTAACTATTCAAGATCAATGATTTATTTCAAATTACAGAGGTTAACAAATTATTCATAAATGGTAGATTTTATACAATACAGGTCTGATGATTCTGGGCCGCAATGACACTTCCAATTTTATAGCTGGTAAACTACTCATTTTTCATAAAGAAACAGATTAACTTTCTTCAAAAGTTGAATGAATACCTGATCGTACTTGCTTAATAACTACTAGCGGACACTTTATGTTATGGTACGATCGGCTAACGCGCTGTTTAAAGCCCCGATCACATAGGACCCCGGAAGCAACACGATTCACCCCGACTCGTTCTAAGGCAGTTAACTGTGAATTAACAAAGAGTCGGGGTGAATCGTGTTGCTTCCGGGGTCCTATGTGACCGGGGCTTAAGAACCAAGGAATCCTACATCCTCAAAATGTGGGTTCGAATCCTCTGAGCACTCTGTACAGTGTAAAAATCACACTTCACACTTTGGGGTTTGAACTCTCACTAGAAATGGTGCGATATTGTACCCCAAAAATAGTCCCAGTGAGGCGCCGTAGTCTATAGTGGTCGTGACTCTCGCCTTTCAACCAGAGGGTCGTAGGTTCGAATCCCACCCATGGCGTCAATTTCCTTCAGCAAGAAATGCATCCACACGGTGCTGCACTCAACCAAGGTAAGGTGAATGGGTACCTGGCAGGAATATTTATTCCTTTAATTGTCAAGTGCGCTGGTGGCTGCCGGGCTAAATCCAGTGTGATAACAATGTAAAGCGCCTTGAGCACTCAGCACCGTGATTGGATACGTGCGCGATATACATTGTATATGTTATTATCATTATTCTTATTTTTGTTTGCACCTTCTTCCCGAAGTAGGAACGACCGGTTTCAACAATGAACCTCGAACTCTGGGTCTCTATGACGGAACAGGATTCGATCGCAGTTGATCCCATCAAGAGAGCCTTTGCAATTTCAACAATGTTCATGACAACCCTTATTTTATTGACTACTTCGAACCTTCGGAAAATTAAACTTTGGAATAACAAAATGCATAAAAAAATAACAAGAGCAAATTATCGCCACCAATTGAATCAATTGAGATTTGAACAACTTATTGTGTGCACAGTGTTAGATTTGGCCCAATTTGGGTGAATTTCCTCCACTTATTTGTAGAGTATGTTTTGGTTTGGTGGTTGGATATCTGAGCTATAATATCCTGACATAACATAAAAAGAAGAAAGTGGGCCTTTTTCTAACAATAGGCAGTCTTAACGCACCTCATATTTTGGTATCATCGGTTGGCTTTCATGGCATCGCTCACCGTCACTATCATCATCTCCCTCCAATTTGGCGGGAACGTTTGGCGGAAATCTCCGAATGATTAAAGAGATATCGCCTTTGACATTCTTTAATGCATCATTGATGTGACGCAGAGTGAGTTCCTTCCTGCTCATACCGTTCAAAGAAAGTATCTCGTCTCCATCCTAAAATAAAACACATTGGTGAAAACGTCACTAACATTTGTCTGCATGGGCTTAACGGAATAAATTCTTCGAAAAAAATGGAAATTGGAAACGTTTGTCCCGCATTTACAAAAAAATTAACCCATCAGAGTGTTGCGCCCATGAATAACATAATGCCCCGGTCAAATAGGACCCCGGAAGCAACACGATTCACCCCGACTCGTTGTTCTGGGACAGTTAACTGTAAATTAACAAAGAGTCGGGGTGAATCGTGTTGCTTCCGGGGCCCTATGTGACCGGGGCTTTAATGGTTATACGGAGAATCTAGGATTGATAGTAAGGTTCTAAAGGGGCTGTTAATTCAGGGTACCTCTTTTAAAATTCTCGATACATGACAAATCTGCAAATCCCTTAATTTTTTGTGGTCTAAGCAAAATGAACATATGTATAGAACAGAGCTATAATTTAATTGATAGCGTGTCAATTAAAGGAAACCCATCCCTGGAATGATTTGCTCCCCGTGGACGACGAAAATGAGATTAATAAACTGAAAAGTGAACCAACTGAATACTTTTCAGTTGACAAGTTATGAATTTTCAAAATCGCATATAATTTTATATGATCCATGCGGCTGATGCCTGGTATCCTTTAGCTCGGCAACTTTAACGAAATATGTGACATCAGGTCAGACAACCTTCCCGTCAGTTGCATAGAAAAACATTGAAAGTTTGAAAATATATTGTCATATATATCTTCATTCATGATAATTTCAGGTTTGGGGTCCCCTATAAGAACGATATCTTACACGAAGTCCAATTTCTTTGCTCACTCCAGTCCTGTGTTCATTACATCGAACAAGGAACGATTGGTTTCTCTTGTCTGCTTTGTCGCTGAGGTTGTTATCGAGTTCGACTTTAAATCCATAGCCATTGGAAGTTTCTTTCACGACGATTGACTCGAAATCCTGGATTGAAATAAAATGTATGATAAGACATTGATTTGGTTTAATTTACTCAGACTAACGCCCCAGTCACATAGTGCCCCGTAAGCAACACGCCACACGACTCTTTGTTCAGTTCACAGTTAGCTGCCTGCGAACGAAGAGTCGTGTTGAATCGTGAAGCTTCCGGGGTCCTATATGACCGGGGCATTACGAGTCTAATGCCCGAAATTTGCAATCAATGATGATCGTCATCACCATAACAATGACTATGACGAAAAAAATAGCAAAATCAAGAGCAACACCAACAACAACATCATCACCACCACCACCATCATCATCATCATCACTGTCATCATCATCATCATCATTATCATCATCATCATCATTTTCATCACTTCCATCATCATCATCATTATTATTATCATCATCTTCATCATCATCATCATCATCATTATCATCATCAATATCACCATTATTACCACCACTACCATCATCATCATCATCATCATCATCATCATCATCATCACTTCCATCATCATCATCATCACCACCACCGCTACCGCCACCATTATAACCATACCATCATCATAATCACCACTACCACCACAACAATCATAACCATCATCATAATCACCACTACCACCACAACCATCATCGTCATCATTTTCACTCATATGATGAAAATTCAAATGTATAGCAATCTTACCTGATTCAAGTCGTTGCATCTCAATCTGAGTTTGATGAACAAGAATGATGGAGAGAAAAAAAAGAGAGAGAGAAGAGAGATGTGGAGATAAGGGAGAGATGCAAGAGTAAAAAAGACAGATTAAATCACGATGGTTATAATGCCTAAGCTTCATCTAAAAATCATTATGGATACACTAAGAGTTCTCCAGGGTATGCGTGTGAGACGGGGCGAAGGGGGGCGAAGGGGGGCAGTCAGAAAACGCCCCACCTTCATTATGATGCAACAAACTTTTACCCGATATGGCGATAAATGAAGTGGAGCCTTTTTTCGTTGGAGATTAGGAAACGGTTGTGTGAATATACGAAATGATTTACCTGCTTTGAAAGTTTAAAAAAAAATAGAATGAACAATTGTACAAGTTTTTTTTTAAACAAAGACCTTATTAACTAAAAAATGTGATTATTATAGATCCAATTCGTTTTATGTGTCAATCTCAATACCCACGCTTTCCTCAAAGTGTAACCCCCCCCCCCCCCGCTGATTTTTGGTTTGGTTTGGGTTGGTTTTATTTTCCATAAAGTAAAAGCAACTGAAAATACAAAAATCACAGTACAGGAATATATGCACAACTGAAAGCTAGGATATATAGATGAATAATGGAAGTACTTTAAGATCCCTTAAAGTGAAAATCATGATCCATGGAGCAGCCAAGATGGGGAAGGAAGGGGGGGGGGGTAGTCCATCTTCTGAAAAAAGAAAGAAATCAAATTAGGAAGGAAAGTAATTTTTCATCTCTGTGAGGCCAAAAGGGGGTGCTTAGGGAAATTCTGCTCATCCCCTGTCGGGAAACCCTTCCTAGACCCTGGGGTTGGTCGTAAGTCTGATAGAGAGGTGAAAGTTCAGCCGATCTCTTTATGAGAATTGCCACCACTTTTTGAAAGTCGCATGCATGAGTCTGTTATTTTCCATCAAGGATATATACTGGGCAAAATATTGGCAAATTCTATAATAGGCGGGTTTACTGATCGATGCAAATTTTATGCATACCTTTAACACAAAGGTTGTTCTTGACAACCTTAAAGCTTGTCCGAGGCTCGCTTGACATAGCAACAAGTAATGTATGCAAACTGGATTCCAAGTATTGTAGTCTTATTGTTATCTAACGGTTTAAGGAATACTACGTAACTACGTTCAGTGGCAAGAAAAGCACATACATTTGAATATATAAGTAAATCCGCCTATTCTCATGTTATAAGAGGCTTTGCAGCATGAAGGAGCAGACTCTAAACTAACACTTTGGACAGCTTCACATATAAAGATGCAATAATAACATCTTTGACAGAAAATATACTTTCACAAAAACTATGCTTAATCATGGGGTTTAACAAAATATTTATCTTCAAATGCACGCACACACCTGCAACCTCTGAGCATGATTATGTGAGTGGGGCTCGGAAGATTGGTATAAAAGCAAACAAAAAAAAAGAAAATTTAATTGTGCGTCAGCACCATCATTTACATAATTCTTAATATACATGGTGCTCACAAAGCCGCTTGTGACTTTTATTCACTCACACACTTGGAATCCGGCTGATTAATGTACGATAAACCTTGCCCGTAAAATGGTGTTACTACACACTTCCCTGTAATGTGTAAATAACTTTTGAATAACATTTTTTGTTGTATGAACAGAAAAAAAGTCACTTTTCAAACGTCACAAGGTTCTTTTAGTGAGCATCATGTACCAAGAATTTAGTAATTAAAAACATATTTGACTTTCAAGTCGGGAGGAATATTTGCATTTTTGTGGTGTTCAGAATCACTTACTTATTATCAACACTATCTGTTACATCATCTGTCGCCATGTCCTTCAGTTCAACTTGTCCACGGATCTGTCGAAAACTCGGACTCGTTCTCCAAATCTCTGCAACGATTTTTCTTCTTTTTAAGAATCTTCTGCATTCCAGCTTGACCTTCTTCCAAGCTTTCATTCTTTTAAGAGAGAATCTTAAGCAAAGCAACCTGGAATTGAGATTGCAAAGTAGCAGTTAGTAATAGGGCAGTCACATCAACATTCTTACACCATGGGCCTGTAACATGAAAGAGATACGACAAATATGAAAATTAATCGTATCTTTATGGCACACGTTTTGCCATAGACCTACGAGTAATATTTATCGTAAGCTTTCGCATCTTTTTTGTTACAAGCCCCAGATCTTGCTATTAATGATTAAGCTGCATAAACGAAATAGCAAGAATTGTTCCGTTTGAAATCTAATATTTAAATTTTCTCAATCTCAACTGTACAGATTGATTGATTAAATGAAATATATAAAAGCATTTAATTCATTATACTAATTATGTTAATAGTTCATGGTTCGAATCGATAATAATTTGTTTTGGCAGCAGGTAGGGGTCAGCCTGCACGTGTGAATGCGTTCATTTTAAAACAATATATATATTCTCTACCGCAATAGCTATATACTATATACTATATGAATAAGGGTCCAAACATGTATACACCAGAAGTCCTGCATTTTGTTCAATTCAATTCAATTAAATTCAAATTTTATTTTCATGTCCATAAATGGATCTTCCACGAGATCGAGAGGAATACTGATATAGGCAGGTATTTAACACCTTGTATATTGTAACTGGGCTTTTCCTGCACAAAGTATATGGACTTTGCAGAACTCAGCAGTCAATGATTAAATTGAAAATGGGATCAGCGTATGAATATACCATAGCGTTCAAAGCGTCGGGAGCAAAAGGGTACGGTTGCACGAGTCCAGTTACAATTCCATTGGAAAGTGCTCTTGCATGGGATTAATTGGAATTAACACGCATTTCAACAGTGTACTTTTTAAATCGGTGCTATGTCGGGATTTCAGTGTCTCTTTGGCTACCGTCATTTCGTAAAAACACGACTTTGTGAATTTGGTTCGAAACGAAGCCACCAACATGTCCACTAATTTGGGCGCAAAACTATTTTTGATACTCAAGACATAAACAGACTTGTTCAGCCATGCTTGAAATAAGATTAATGTTGTTGGTGGCACTTAATAGATGAGGCTATTGAGCATCAATCTATGAAAATTCCATTACAGGTTGCACTGAACTTGACTATTCAAAAGTAATAAGATTTATTCTCTCTATACACTATGTAGAGTATGAATTTAAATCCAAATAATATCATAATATGACATGCTACTCAATGACCTTCAATGGCTATCCGTATTGGAAGCAACACATTCTGTTCAAAACCTGTTAATAATGCTAAATGAATCTGTCAGGAGAGTACAATAAAAATACGGATACGCACGCAGATTGTTCCGGAATATATATGAAGTCAAGATTACGATAAGAATATAATTCAAAAGTTGAACAAAAATGAAACTGATAAAAAGCATGACAACATAATCACCATACAGAACTGTCGACCATTGGAATGTAATTTGGAATTTATTCCTTTGAACGTCATCGACATGATTATACAGCCAACATTTTGTTGAAATGAAAGCTTAGAATTTCCAGAAAAATAATACACCTTGTACAAATTCCGGAATGTATGGTGTCGATCTCTGAAAATAAAATTTCACCCTTTGCACAACCAAGGGCATGTAACGTAAATAGATACGATTAATTATGCGATTAATCGTATCTCTTTGGTACACATTTTGCCATAGACGTACGATGAATATTTATCGTAAGTTTGATTACATCTTTTATGTTACAGGCCCCTGACCATCCGAATTCCCCATTTCTCGATCTAATGCCCCGGTCACATAGGACCCCGGAAGCAACACGATTCACCCCGACTCTTTGNTTTTTGGCAAGGGAATTTGTTATTTTATCATACATATCAATTAATGCTAAATCCGTTGAATGAAGTTTTCTAAACCCATATTGAAATGAAGTCAATAAATTATGTGCAGAAAGAAAAGAATAAAGCCTATTATAAACCAACCGTTCTAAAATTTTTGAAATTGTAGGTAAAATCGAAACAGGGCGATTCTCGTACCCCAATAAAATCGAAACAGGGCGATTCTCGTACCCCAATACCTACATGTATATTCAAATCATTTTTTTTTCAATTCAAAATAATATTTATTTTTTCCTTCAACAACAAAAATAAATCAATGCTGTACAGTATATCAATTTACAACTTTGATCAAATTATAGGGTAATTAGAGCATAAATCATTGAGGTAAACAAATGAAGGAAAAGGGCGCAGATCCAGAAACGGAGCTTGTGTTGGATGCGCCGACAAAATAATACAACAAAGGAAATACTGTAACATATATACTGTAACAGGGCTGTCTCTGCACAAAATCTACGGAAATTGCAGAATTCAATGATTTAATAGGCGGGTTTACTAATAGATGCAAATTTTATGCATATCTTTAACACAAAAGTTGTCATTGACAACCCTAAAGCTTGCCCGAGACTTGCCCGATATAGAAACAAATAATGTATGCGAACTGGATTTCAAGTACTGTAGTCTTATTGTTATCGAACGGTTTAATGAGTGCTTCGTTTAATGGCAAGAAAAGCACATACATTTGAGTATAAAAGTACACCCGCCTTTTGAAAATAGGATCAGCGTATGAAGATACCATTATGTTCAAAGCGACGCATCGGTAGCCAAAGGTTACGGTTGCACGAGTCCAGGTACAATTCCATGTGTTCCAACGTGTTCTTGTATGGGATTGATACGCATTTCAACAGTAAACTCTTTGAATTGTTGCTATTGTTGTTATGTCTTCATGCAACAATTCTATTTGGCTACCGTTCGTGAAAACATGACTTGTTTGTATGTTTGTTAACATAACACAATGTATATAATGGTATATAAAAAAAAATGTAATAAGAACAAAATGTTGACTGTATATGTCGATGACGTTCAAATGAATAAATTCCAAATTCCAAATTCCATGACTTTGTGAATTTGGTTCGAAACGAAGCCACCAACATGTCCACTAATTTTGGCGCAAAACATTTTTCATACTCTAGACATAAACAGACAGTGCTCAGTCATGCTTAAAATAAGATTCATTTTGTTGGTGGCACTTAATAGATGAGGCTATTGAGCATCAATGCTATGAAAATTCCTTCAGGAAACTGAAATTATGAGAGACTATTCAAAAGTGTACATTTTTTTTCCTATACACTGTGTGGAGTATGAATTTAAATCCAAATAATATCATAATATGACATGCTACTCAATGACCTTCAATGGCTATCCGTATTGGAAGCAACACATTCTAATCAAAACCTGTTAATAATGCTAAATTAATCTGTCACGAGAGTACAATAAAAATACGGATATGCAAATTGTTCCGGATTATATATGAGGTCAAGATTACGATACGAATATAATTCAAAAGTTGAACAAAAATGAAACTGATAAAAAGCATGACAACATAATCACCATACAGAACTGTCGGCCATTGACTTGGAAGGGAATTTGGAATTTATTCATTTGAACGTCATTGACATATACAGCCAACATTTTGTTGAAATGAAAGCCTAGAATTTCCATAAAATTAATACACCTTGTACAAATTCCAGAACGTATGACATCGATCTCTGAGCATAAAATTTCACCCTTTGCACAATCAAGGGCATGTAACATAAATAGATACGATTAATTATGCAATTAATCGTATCTCTTTGGTACACATTTTGCCATAGACTTACGATGAATATTTATCGTAAGTTTGATTAAATATTTTATGTTACAGGCCCCTGACCATCCGAATTCCCCATTTCTCGATCTAATGCCCCGGTCACATAGGACCCCGGAAGCAACACGATTCACCCCGACTCTTTGTTAATTCACAGTT
>BQKZ01003407.1:46100-58381 GCA_036244855.1 Temnopleurus reevesii
TCTCTCTCTCTCTCTCTCTCTCTCTCTCTCTCTCTCTCTCTCTCTCTCTCTCTCTCTCTCTTTCTCTCTCTCATCCTTCTCATGCTGTTCCTCTTCCTCCTCCTGCTTTTCATCTCATTTTTTCCTCTTCTTCTTCATTTGACTCCTACTTTTCCACACACTATGTACAATCCATGTTTCAGCCATGGTTGAAAGAAGTCCCCCATTCACTTTGCCAGCTTCACTTATTAGTGTCGAATTTTAGCTTTAATGGAGGCGCCAGGGATATTCTTATTTTGTTTTGATGTCCCAAATAACAATTGAAAATTACCCACATCTACTGTTACACGATATAAACTATTTCCGCAAAATAAAGTGGGGCTCGGACAATAGAGCCGTACGCCGTGTATTGAACGGTGCGAACACAACAATCGCAAGCCGGTTCCGATTTGAATAGAAATACACGGGCATGACGGGAGCATTGAATTGGTGTTCGACTTAATTTTTCGGAAATAGATTACTAGTATATCGTGTTTGTAAATTTTGCTTTCAAAGTCGTTCAGAATGAACATTACTATTTAAATGGGGCTGTCACACTACGTATGCCAAACGTGTGATGAATTTGGCGTTTTTCAAGACCTTACTCTATAACGATTCGAAAACCTCAAGACTCTATTAAGATGTAAGGCTCGAGCACATCAAACACGGCACGGCATAACAGTACTGTGTTTCCGCGCTATATTGGTTGTTATTGGTCAGCGCGCTCCTCCGCGCCAAGGATGCTTCACAATTGGCCAATCACAGGGGAGAAATCGCGTAAATACCGTGCCGTGATGCCGTGCTGTGTTCGGTGTGCTGGGGCCTGTATTCTGCACCTATCACTGATTAAACAATATTGTTTTTCATGTTGGTATTAGATGAGCGACGACGATGAGGATGATGATTACGACGCGATAGAGAAGACCTTTGACGAGCGCTATGATGGGTACATCAACGACAACTTCGGTGCTTCTGCTGATGATGAGGAGGATATATATCACAAATGGGGTAATGATGATGACGGCGACGGTGATGACGGCGACAGTGACGACGACGAAGACGATAGTGACAATAATGACAGCGATGATGATGATGGTGATGATCGCGATGATAGTTGCAGTAAAGACAAAGACATGCGTTTGGTGTTTGAAAGCGACGACCAACCAGTCTCATGATGAAGAACACTTATGAATACGGCACCTTACAAGGATAAGATATTGAAGGCATTAGTAGGCTTTCGAAATTGGTTGACGGAGGCGTAAGGACGATGGAAAACGAGTGCGCATTAGATCTGCGCATTGAATTAAAGGTGCGCAACTCAAGTGCGCATTGTTCAATGTTTACATCAGATGCACCCTTGTTTTCTACCGTCAAGAAGAATCCGTCCATCAATGTCGAAAACCTACTATTGCTGGATTACGACGAAGAACTCGTTCATAACGACGGCCTTTAATCATGAAAACCTAAAGCTCACTACTGCACACCTTACGGCCGGCTTTACGATCCGACTTTTGAAGAAAAATGTAATTTTACCTCTCAGAAATATTGTGAACACATAATAATGATTTGATCGAGAATCCGAATATACTTGGATTAAAAGTGAAATATAGAAAATTGCACATTGCATTCTTGCTAATATCGGAAGGAACATCAAATCAGTTATAAGGAAGCACAATTGGAGAAATCTTAACATTGTCTATGATTTGAAACTAATTTGTTCCTTTTATATATAAAGCTGATTAATGCATTGAAATCATATGTGTTATATTCATATGAGATTCCAGAACGAGAACCGGGTAGTTTTATGTGTCAGATAGTTTTGCTACAGAATATTTTCAGCAACAAACAATCTTGTATGCCTCCGACACCGTAAGGTGGTGCCGGAGGCATTATGTTTTCCTTATTCATCATGTTCATCTGGAAGTTAAATTTGATTTTCATTTATCTCCTTACTATCATCATAATAATTAGATCAAAAGCGCTATCTGTAACTGCTGCGATTGTATCTGTTGGAGAAAGACAGCTTGCCGCTGGTGACGAGCTTTAAAAAAAACCCTCCGGGGCGGTGTTTCACCAAATTGTAGTTACGAACAACTTTAGTTAAGAAAGACTGGCGTATGTTAATGAGTTTCATGCGTATGAAGTTCGCAACCATTCAACACAAGAACTGGTACCAGTCGTGCGTAAAGTCGTACTTAAAGTCTTTCGTAACTTCACATGACCTGTAATTGACAGTACTTTGGGGCTCACATAATAGTCCAACCACAATTTGTGATGACGAATAAAGAACAACTTTCAGACGGGATGACTCAGGTGCTTTAAATGCACTTGACGGGGGCAAATAGTATCGCTTTTATAACTTCGGGAAGTCGTAAAATATTTATTATTTTACCAGGGGTCATTTTATTCAACTCGCAATGCTCATTTCATAAATATATTCTTTATGATTTGAGAGTTTTCTACACTCATGATGATAAAAATAGAATATCTGCTATTCGCTTTGAAAGTGAAGGTAAAAGTCACATCCGAAAATTAAACCGGAACTATATTCACACGCAATTCTGTTGTCCAAATGTCTCATCACAGTTCATACAGGCATACATCAAATCCATAATTTATATTAAGTGCTGTTAGATGAATAAATGTGTCTGGGAAGAGAGACGAACATGAAACATTCTTTTTTTTTACACTCTTGTATAATCCATGCAACTATGGTTAAAGGAGAATTACACCCAGACAATAATGTATAGTCAGTAAATGAAGTAACATCAGGTGAACAAACTGTGAAGATTTGAGCAAAATTGGATAATCCGTTCAAAAGTTATGAATTTTCAAAGTTATCATTTCCACCTATGCTGAGCATCCTTGAATTGGCATGCGTATAGCTAATTAGCATAATATGTGATGTCATACATGGAGAACCCATCATTCACTTTGTATATAAATTTATTGAAAATGGATCAATATCATATTTCAAATGAGGAATCAACGCCGTTCTCTCTGGNACGGAGTGTTGCGCAAAGTTGTAAGTGATCGCAAGTTGCAGTTGATCGGGACGCGCCAATCACAATCATTGTTTGGTGCGCGTCTTGTTAAATGCGCATACCTTGCGCGAATGAAAATGTGCGTAAATATATGCAAACTTTCAGTTGATTTGCGGTTGATTTTGAACAACACTCCCTAAGACATAAATAGCCGACTTATGAGGAATTTGGCCAATGTTGGCATACTTCGAAATTGTACATTTTGGATACGTCCTTTACTGCTCCCATATTGTCTTTGTGTTTTGTCTTTTCTGTTTTTTTCTTTGTGTTGTTTCTTTGTTCGCTACTGTTTCTCTCCTGTTGCTCACTTATGTAATATCTGTCTACTTATGCAATACAATGTAATGGTCTGTATATGTTTATATGTATATGCCTTTATCATGTATAAAATCATTAATGTAATTATTAGGGGTCAGCCTTCTAAACAAACCTCGCTTCTTTGCTGGCTTCCATTTTTTTCTTTTGTCATGACAATGATTGTTATGACTCTATATGTTTGAATTCTCAAAAGAACTGAACAATAAAATGATTTGATACTGTTAAATTTGTCTTCGAAAACAATGGCCTGTATTCTGATGTCAGGTTTAACTTAAACTAGAGTTTAGATATGTGGTTTAAGTATGGTAAGCCAAAAGAGGCTTGAATCTATAACGTTCGGTGTTTAATTTACCAGCACAGTTGGCACTCATATTATTAAAAGATGTCTTAGAATAAAAACTTAAACAGTTTTCTATATTATTAGAGCATGGGAAAAGAGAGCTGTTAACATAAGAATTATACAGTTCAGACAAAGTTTTGGCACTTTGGGCTACCCATACTTAAACCACAAATTTAGACTTGAGCTCAAGTTAAACCTGATATCAGAATATGGGCCAATAAGTTTGTCATGATTCAAAAGCGCTTAAAGTCATTAAGGGAGAAAATTGGAACCGTTTTAGTATTGTGTAACCCTTTCGGATTTGCCGAATGGAAATTTAATGTTAAAGATGATGAGTTAACAGCCCCGTCATACCAAACACGGCATCACGGATTGGCATTTATGCGATGTCTACTCTGTGTGGAGTAGTAGACGGGGTAGCAGTGTGCTGCGTATTGCCATCATCATGTCGTGAAGCTCTGCCGTGTTTGGTGTGCCGGGCCTTTAACTCGGGTTTTTTTTTCTCGAAAAGGCGTGATTTTAAGGCTTGATCACACATTTGCCTTTAGAGCCAGCGTTCATTAAAACAGGGGGAAAACCACACAAGTTAGAAGGGAAGATGTCAGGAATGATGCCGGCGCTTGACGTACGCATGCGCAAATAAGAAAATTTGCTAATGATGTCAAGTGTACTGGAAAAGTAGCAGTGCATAATCATTTGAACAAAATCTGCCCCATTTTCAGTCAGAAAAGGTTGGAATATCACGGAGACCCTTTTGGTGCCCTCGCTCACTTTCGACCAATATCTAAATCCATTACACCTTCCACCGGGCTGATTACCTCAACAGCTTCTTAAGAACAGTTCATTTCCCCAAAATGATGAAATATTTCCTGTCAGCTTTGACACGAAAATGACACCATTGGATAACAGTACTCTTACAGGCCCGGGTACACCAAACACGGCACGGCATCACGGCACGGTATTTACGCGCTATATTGGTTGTTATTGGCCAACACACTCCTCCGCGCAAAGGATGTATAACAATTGGCCATGTCGTGTTTGGTGTGCTGGGGCCTTAAAGGTGCTTTGGCGGACCACGCAAAGTTAGAAAAAAGTGCAATATTGCACCTTACGATGTCATTAGGAACATTGCACTTATTACTAAAAATGCAATATACCATTAGAAATTGCTTCATGCCTAGACCATGGCCTAGAAGAACGCTCTACCGACTGAGCCGGTCGCTGCTTTCTATCGATGGAAGATTCATAAAACATAAACAGAAGGCTTGCTATCCATGAACGGTGGCAAGGCATTTCGTAAAATATAAGTCAAAATATCCGCTTAGGGCTAACGAAAGTTTAAATGCTCTAAAGTCCATCGGTCAGAAGAGTGGAATTATAGCTCAATTGGTAAAGCGTCTGCCCTGGAATAGAGTGATCCTTCGCGGTGCGGGGTGGTACACCAAATTTGCCTTATTTCAGAAATGATTTGTAAAACATTTTTTTCTCCTTTATGAAAAGAAAGATGTCTTCAGCTATTTCTAAGTTTGATCATTTTGTCATGTTTGTCGGTTAGTAGCCGTTCTGGTAAACGCGGTAAAAGCTAATTTGATAAGGAAAAGTACATTAGCTTAGGAACAACAGTGCAACATTGCATCTTTAATCGTTCAAATAATTAATGCAACACTGGAAGTACCAATCTGGTGATAAATCAAACCGCAAAATGTATGATTTCGCACTCTGGGAATTGGCAGAGAATTGAACCATGCCTTCGTTGTTTGGTTTCTAGCTTTTCCGATCATCCCATGCCCGCATGCATAAACGATGTTGACTTAGAAATACAGTATAGTGGGATAATTTTGCGGTGTTAATTTTTCGCGGTTGGTTAGCCATGAACATTTTCGATGGGTATTAAATTTGCGAATATAATCCATGAAGAAAAGTATAAGCTACCGACCTGACTGACAAAGATTTTTCAAGAATATTCTTTATTTTTGCATTTTTGGTTCGTCTTCATCCATTTAAACATTAATTGGTCAACAGTATATAGGAAATTTAAATTGGTTGCTCAGCCACAATGTTAAACCGGGTCTTTAAGGTTCCCACCCATCTAATATCCTGAAAAAAGAGGAAAGGAAAAATATTTTGTGAGCGTCCCTGTGACTCCTAAAAATAGCCTATCACCCATCACTTTCAACTTCCTACCATAATTGTTAAAAGCGTGTGTTTAAAGGGGAAAACCAACCCCTCAAATTATCGTGCTCTGATTGAATGAAGAATACAGAATTTTCAAAGTAACATAGATAATTATGCCGATCACTGCCGCTTATAAGGATCCGTGCTATCGATAACTGATCAAATTGTCTTCCTTTTCGGAAATAATAATATAAAGCGCTTATCAATTCTTCATGAGAATTCCCTAATCGCTCTACAATTGCAGCATCATTACCCTGGCTTTAGCAGTGCAGCTATTAGGCGCATAAGCTTTTTCAAGGTATAAATTCCTACCAGGTACCCATTTATATCACCTGGGTTGAGTGCAGCACAATGTGAATGAATTGCTTGCTGAAGGAAATTAACGCCGTGGGTTAGGATTCGAACCTACGACCCTCTGGTTGAAAGGTAAGTGTCGGTACCACTACAGCATGGCGCCTCCATTGTTAGTTTCCCCTTTAGTATAGCATTCTTTTATCGACTCTGCATGTATTTTGTGAAGAATCATGTTAAATCCTTACTATATATTTATGATTGTCATATCAAATTGAACAAATATTATGCAAAACAATAATTTCAAACCTAGCAATCTTCTTATTTCTATGTCCAAAGACAATTGCTTCTTTTGGAATAAAGAGTAAAGAATCCTTGAAGCAAGATTAGTTACACCGCAATACAATATTTTATTAAATTCATTGATATACTACTATTACTGTAAAATCATGTACTATTGAGGGCTGAAAATGTAAAACAAAGAGTATGTCTTGAACTGTACCGAGATTTGGTTATACTATAATAATAATACTAATAATAATAATAATAATAATAATAATAATAATAATAATAATAATAATAATAATAATAATAATAATAATAATAATAATAATAANTTACCTCAACAGCTTCTTAAGAACAGTTCATTTCCCCAAAATGATGAAATATTTCCTGTCAGCTTTGACACGAAAATGACACCATTGGATAACAGTACTCTTACAGGCCCGGGTACACCAAACACGGCACGGCATCACGGCACGGTATTTACGCGCTATATTGGTTGTTATTGGCCAACACACTCCTCCGCGCAAAGGATGTATAACAATTGGCCATGTCGTGTTTGGTGTGCTGGGGCCTTAAAGGTGCTTTGGCGGACCACGCAAAGTTAGAAAAAAGTGCAATATTGCACCTTACGATGTCATTAGGAACATTGCACTTATTACTAAAAATGCAATATACCATTAGAAATTGCTTCATGCCTAGACCATGGCCTAGAAGAACGCTCTACCGACTGAGCCGGTCGCTGCTTTCTATCGATGGAAGATTCATAAAACATAAACAGAAGGCTTGCTATCCATGAACGGTGGCAAGGCATTTCGTAAAATATAAGTCAAAATATCCGCTTAGGGCTAACGAAAGTTTAAATGCTCTAAAGTCCATCGGTCAGAAGAGTGGAATTATAGCTCAATTGGTAAAGCGTCTGCCCTGGAATAGAGTGATCCTTCGCGGTGCGGGGTGGTACACCAAATTTGCCTTATTTCAGAAATGATTTGTAAAACATTTTTTTCTCCTTTATGAAAAGAAAGATGTCTTCAGCTATTTCTAAGTTTGATCATTTTGTCATGTTTGTCGGTTAGTAGCCGTTCTGGTAAACGCGGTAAAAGCTAATTTGATAAGGAAAAGTACATTAGCTTAGGAACAACAGTGCAACATTGCATCTTTAATCGTTCAAATAATTAATGCAACACTGGAAGTACCAATCTGGTGATAAATCAAACCGCAAAATGTATGATTTCACACTCTGGGAATTGGCAGAGGATTGAACCATGCCGTCGTTGTTCGGTTTCTAGCTTTTCCGATCATCCCATGCCTGCATGCATAAACGATGTTGACTTAGAAATACAGTATAGTGGGATAATTTTGCGGTGTTAATTTTTCGCGGTTGGTTAGCCATGAACATTTTCGATGGGTATTAAATTTGCGAATATATAATCCATGAAGAAAAGTATAAGCTCCCGACCTGACTGACAAAGATTTTTCAAGAATATTCTTTATTTTTGCATTTTTGGTTCGTCTTCATCCATTTAAACATTAATTGGTCAACATGATATAGGAAATTTAAATTGGTCGCTCAGCCACAATGTTAAACAGACTCTTTAAGGCTCCCACTCATCTAATATCCTGAAAAAGAGGGAAGGAAAACTATTTTGTGAACGTCCCTGCGACTCCTAAAAATAGCCCATCACCCATCACTTTCAACTTCCTACCATAATTGTTAAAAGCGTGTGTTTAAAGGGGAAAATCAACCCCTCAAATTATCGTGTTCTCATTGAATGAAGAATACAGAATTTTCAAAGTAACAGAGATAATTATGCCGATCACTACCGCTTATGGGGATCCATATGCTATCGATAACTAATCAAATTGTCTTCCTTTTTTCGGAAATGATAATAATAATGAACGGCTTTTATATAGCGCATATCAACTCTTCATGAGAATTCCCTGAGCGCTCTACAATTGCAGCATTATTACTCTGGCTTTAGCAGTGCAGCTATTAGGCGCATAAGCTTTTTCAAGGAATAAATTCCTACCAGGTATACCCATTTATCTCACCTGGGTCGAGTGTAGCACAATGTGAATTATAGCATTCTTTTGTCGACTCTGCATGTATTTTGTGAAGAATCATGTTTAACCCCTAATATATATTTATAAATGTCATATTGAATAGAATAAATATTATGCAGAAACAATGATTCCAAACCAAGCAATCATATCATTTCCATGTCCAAAGACAATTGCTTCTTTTTGGAATAAAGAGTAAAGAATCATTGAAGCGAGATTAGTTACACCGCAACAAAATCATTTAGGAAATTCATTGATATACTACTATTACTATAAAATCATGTACTATATTGAGGGCTTAGAATGTAAAACAAAACGTATGTCTAAAACTGTTACGAGATTTGGTTATAATATACTACTACTACTACTACTACTACTACTACTACTACTACTACTACTACTACTACTACTACTACTAATAATAATAATAATGATAGTAATAATAATAGTGGCTACTTGTATAGCGTACAGGTCCACCTTTTGGTGCTCGTGGCGCTCATCTGGCGTTCATACGGCGCTCATTTATTCCTGTTTATTTATGAAAGCTTATGAACCGGGTCAAAACGGAGTGCTTAACTTTCAATATTACGCTGATGCTTGTATTTAAAAAAAATATTTATTCGAAAATGTTCAGTTAAAATACTCGTAATGTAAGTCAAGAAACTTATCATCAGAACAGCTGATCTAGAACTTTAGAACAAGCCCTTAATTCATTTCGTCACAGATGGACATTAAAGAGGCAGTTTACTTTAGTACCCCTGTTGGGAATGGTTTGA
Source organism: Temnopleurus reevesii (assembly GCA_036244855.1). NCBI lineage: Eukaryota > Metazoa > Echinodermata > Echinoidea > Temnopleuroida > Temnopleuridae > Temnopleurus > Temnopleurus reevesii. Next base: position 55,406 of record BQKZ01003407.1, read on the forward strand.
CCCAAATGATTCACCTGCATATAATTTACCACATAAACTTATCCACACAAAATGAGATCAAAATATGATTGAGAAAAATATCTGAACACCATTGAAAAGCATGTGTCACGAAGAGCTTGTAATGCCCCTGTTTCAATCCTGAAAGACCGACTCACGCTTTTGCGTTTTATCTTGCATTGGCCTGGCGGCGCGGCCTTTTAGAAATTAAAAACGCTCCAGGGCCCCGTAATAAAGGTTAGCAATTAATCGCTATTTGATTTTGCGATCAATTGCAAACTTTTGTACATGATTTGCCATAGACTTGCGATTGATATCAATCAGATTAGCAATTAATCGCAAACCTTTATGTTACGGGGCCCTGGACGCACAGCATACGCAGATCAGCCGGTGGACAGACGTTTGGCTTGCGCTCAACGAACGTCAGTCAACCGTATGTCCTGCGTCTTTGTGCATCCAGTGAGCGTCTTTTAATGTTTAGATACGCTGGGCCGACGCAGGCTAAAACACAAAGGTGTGAGTCGACTTTAAGCAACCGCCGAGGGAACAAATGTGTTGGCGTCCTTTCCCCAACTAAAGCCCCGGTCACATAGGACCCAGGAAGCAACACGATTCACCGCGACTCTTTGTTAATGTACAGTTAACTGCCTCAGAACAACGAGTCGGGGTGAATCGTGTTGCTTCCGGGGTCCTATGTGACCGGGGCTTAAAACGCATCGTCCTAGTTTGCGCGGGTAAATGTTTATGCGGTTGAACAAGGTTCTAAAATGACAGGATAAGAGATGTGATTTCACTTTTGGTGTCAGCTGCAGATTTTATGAACTATGAACTGAACTTCAACTGAATGAGTAACTTTAGTTTGCTCTGAGGAAACTGGATCCGGGCGCAGGGTGGCAGTGTGTTCTGTGAGGTGTGTTTAAACGTTGACATTGATCGATAAAGGACAAAAGGGGTAAGTTTCAAATTTCGTATTCGATCTGAAGTAATCAGTGCAATGTATTCAAATGACATTTTGAGTTTCACCAGATATATAATTATATTTTGCGGAATTAGAGGTACCAAATATAGCCTATTTCCGAAGATCACAGTTACATTACAGTTACATTACGATACTCAGTATTAATAATAGCAATACAGTATAGCATCTAAATTACATTTAGTTTTACAAAAGATAATCTTATTTTATTTTCATTTTTTCACATACCAATAAAAAGCAATCTGAGGTTTATAATTCCGAACCAAACAATATCAATAAGTATTTGCAATAGATTTACAGAACACTAGTTTGAAGATCATTCATCACCAGGCAAACATGTGTAAATTTTGTGAAAGTGTGAAAATTACAGAAAACACTGTCAAAACTCTAGCGAAAAAAATAGGTCTGCAATTTTTTAGGCTCATGGTAGAAACTTTAATGCAATGGTATCCTGATTTACATGATTCAGCTCAGTTTCAGTTTTGTGTGTGTTAGAGATGCAAAGATGGACATTATTTCGTCTTAACTTTAAGCATTATTATAGGATAAAAAAAAACACGGACATACACCGTGAGACGCTTGGGAGGATAATAAACGAAAGCTGAGTTGATTCAGCGTTGGCCAAACATTTCTCATGTGTCTCTTCGCGTATAAAGACCTAAATGTGAATTAAATTTGTCCTGGATATAGTGCAGTGCTTATCCATGCGTGACTAGTCTGCAAGCACATACCCTAGACTTTCGGTGTGTGCATGTGCAAAGCGTGATACAGGGTATGCATTGTGTGACTACATCACACATGAGGGTAGAGCAATGCTGTATGTGTGTGATGTAGTCACATAATATGCATACCCTGTATCACGATCTGCACATGTACACACCGAAAGTCTAGGGTATGTGCTTGCAGACTAATACGTGACTGTGTATTCACACGTGTTTCCTGGACGGGGAAGCCCCATTGGTTCATTGTATCTCACACTTCCGATCACTAGTATACCGGAGGGAAATTAAAATGAAACCAAAGAGAAAGAATACAAAACATCAGACAATATGCTGCAATTAAATGTCATTTTCCATAGAGAAGAATGGTCACTGTGTTTTAAACAACTGATTTTATGACTTTTCTGATCACAATTGAGTTTAGGAAACTAAAGGAAAATATTTCCTCAAACGATTTGTGGGAAAATGTTTTAATTACACATGCACATAGTTTTATTTTTTTTCACGATTTCAGAAAATTTTCCACAAAATATGCACACAGAAAAATAGAGGCGGAACATCCTTGTTCCTAGCTCGCCACCTCAAACGCTGACGAAAACGTTTTGGCATTACTCATATTAGTTAAAGGGGAACTTCACCCAGAAATTGGTGCACTCGCAATGGGTAAAGAAAAATACAATGATCAAACTGTAAAAATTTGAGCAAAATCCAACAATCCATTCAAAAGTTATGAAATTTCAAAGTTTTGATTTAAACCCCCTCATGGGCTCCTGAAATTGGCAACGTACAGGCACAAAATGGCGGCAAACATGGAGAACTCTCCATTCACTTAGTACACAGAATTTCACATTTTCGTCTTTTTAAGGAAAAGTATACAATTAATCAACAAAATTCATTCCGAAATACATGCAGAATCAAAATGTCTATATCATACTTGAAGAGAAAAGTACAATTTTGTCTACTTATCTAGAAGAATAAGAAAATTTGAAATTATGTGTACATCAATGTCTGGGTGAAGTTCCCCTTTAATGATTAAAAAATACAGGTGGATCCAAGGGGCGGGGGTTCCATTCCACCCCTGTTTTTTTTGCGAGGGGCGGCCGACGGGAGCAAAAACTTTTTTTTTTCCACTGGGCCCAAGGGAAGACCAAGTTATCACCCACACCTTATTTATAAATCTAGGATCTATCGAGGACAATAGAATGCATCCATTATTATATGCATTTCACCCCCATACCAGCATCATTGAATCAATTCAATAGGCGGGTTTACTTATATATTCAA
>BQKZ01003407.1:58992-70604 GCA_036244855.1 Temnopleurus reevesii
TTTTTTTTTTTTTTTTTTACAATGATGATAGTAAAGATTTTCGAATAAAAAACCCATTCGTCATATGCCCCGGTCATATAGGACCCCGGAAGCAACACAATTCACCCCGACTCTTTGTTAATTCACAGGTAACTGCCTCAGAACAACGAGTCGGGGTGAATCGTGTTGCTTCCGGGGTCCTATGTGACTGGGGCTAACCTATTCGTCATAGCGACCAGAGGAATTTGACCAATTTGTTCAATTTCACAATTTCATTTTTCAGAGGAATCGTCAGGATGACTGTAGAGCGAGTTGCCATCATTGGTGCAGGGGTTAGTGGTCTCATATCCATCAAATCATGTGTGGAGGAGGGTATCGAACCAGTGTGCTTTGAACAATGTGAAGAATTAGGTAAGTATGTGGAATTTATTCATTAAGGGTGCAAAATAGAACGCACTCGGGAACACCTTTTGGGGTGCAATATTGCGCATTTTCCATTACGATAAAAAAAATGCACTTTTTCAAATGTGCAAATTTTACCAAATATTTAAATGCGGCTGTTGTGTGTTAAGAACCTGATCATTGGAGTATCACCGCAAGCCAAACACTCTACCAACTGAGCTGTACATCCACTCTTATTGAACGATGAATAATTATATCGGAAATAAGATCCTTCGTTAGCCATAAGAAGATGCTTTAACTTATTTTTCCTTAGTGCAACTTTAATCCGGGGTGTTCGTATATCACAAGCTTTGCTTTTTCTTCCATATCCCTCCATTTCACAATCATATATGATTGGTCGTTTAAATCAACCCTTAATGTGTAAACAATTATCCTGTAAATATTTGTATGCGATTTTCCTTTGTAATTTTGTTTCAATTTATGTTTACGCGATATTGTTCACACTTAATTATTTTTGTTATATTTTTTGTTCTTATGGAAATAAATAAATCAAATCAAATCAAATCAAATCAATGTTTTACAAAATGCGTTGCCTTCGTTCAAGGATACCGAGTGTGTATTTTATGCCTCAAACCATCCATCGGTCAAAAGCAGTAAACAATTCAGTCGATAGAGCGCTTGGTTTGGATTGAAGTGATCTGTCATGGTGTGGGATATAATACAACATCTGTGGCTTTTTCCATTTGCAATATCACACTATAAGGAAAATGTGCGGTATCACATATATTACTAAAATGTGTACTATTGTATACACAAGGTGCTTCCAGTGGGTTTTCTTTTAATAAGTTACTACTGCTACAACTAATATTACTGTTATTACTACTAATACTACTACTACTACTACTACTACTACAACTACTACTATTACTACTACTGATGCTGCTACTACTACTGATTTTGCTGCTGCTGCTGCTGCTACTACTACTACTACTACTACTACTACTACTACTACTACTACTTCTAATACTCATTCTTCTAATACTCCTTCTTCTACTACTACCATCACTAATATTATTACTACTACAGTGGAAACTTAGTATAATTAGATGCTTGGGACCATCAAAATTACCTAGTTATAAGAGCTGGGACCAGATTTGTTACCTCTTTATATCAGATATTTCGTTATATCAGATCTCTTTATATAACGAGTTTCCACTGTACTACTACTACTACTACTACTACTAGTAGTAGTAGTACAATATCATCACTAATATTACTAATACTACTACCGCTAATACTTACTACTCCTACTACTTTAATACTACTGTTCCTGCTCGTACTTATGACAATTTCCAAACATTTGGGGCTGATTTGGAACTTAAACTGACAAATATGTCTTTTTTTTTTTATAGTAGCCATGTCAACAAANATGACTGTAGAGCGAGTTGCCATCATTGGTGCAGGGGTTAGTGGTCTCATATCCATCAAATCATGTGTGGAGGAGGGTATCGAACCAGTGTGCTTCGAACAGTGTGAAGAACTAGGTAAATATGTGGAATATATTTTGCACATACTTTTTCTACTACTACTACTAATACTACTACTATCATCACTAATATTACTAATACTTCTACCGCTACATAACTAATTTTTACTCCTACTACTTTAATACTATTGTTACTTCTTGTTTTAATGACAATATTCAAACATTTTGGGCTGATTTGGAACTTAAACTGACAAATATGTCTTTTATTTTTTATGTAGCCATGGCAACAAGAAATACAGAAAAATGACAGAAATTGTAATAATAGCAATTAGATAGTGTGGCATTGTGACCACCTGTATATAAACTCTCCTACGCTGTGGTATCATAATGTCTGCGATTTTTTTTTAGTAAAAATCACCAAATTTGAGAATAATCGTACTCAAGGTGTTCAGTTCAGTTTCAGTTTATTTCATTTTCATTTCCAATCAAATTAAAATATAACGAAAAGATAAATTACAAAGTTCCAAATAAATCAAGATACATAAATAAATTCATTCATTAAAAGTAAACATGTGGTATAATAGTAGGATATAACAACAAAAGAAATAATGATATGACTGGAAATAGAGGGGTATACTAAAAGGCAGAGCTTGCAGAGTGTATACCCCTCGAAAAATAAAATTTGGATGTAAGAGTGGTTGACGATTATTTGTCAGTCATATCTACAGGATGATCCCACCCTGCTACTTAAATTCGAACAATGAACTACAAATCAATATCTTTGTTTAAGCGATGAATTCGTATAATTGAGATTGATAAAAAAATAGCCTTCAAACATTACGGTACATTTAAAGCCCAAGTATAGCTTTGGTAAATATTAAGAAATGTGAGTTTTGGGGATGTTTATCATGACATATAATTTTTAGACGCATTTCGAAACCATAGCATAATTTTTACGAACCGATTCTTTTGAAAATTTGAATTTGACCGTTATATCATATTTGCACCCTCTCTTGGTTATAATAATATTTTGCTTGTTATCGGGCATATACAAAGATATTTCGGAGAGTTGACAATAGAATGATAAAAAAAAGTATACACAACAATAACATTCTGAAATTTCCATCCGATTCTGTGTTTGAAAAGTTGTCCTTTATCAAGAAAGAAAATATTGAATTAATGTCGGGGGACACGACACTAAAATATTTTGCACATTTTAGGTTATCGCTTTTCCAAAACTCGTTCATTTTTCGCATAACCTTTAGTACAACATGTTTATGATACTATATTTCATTTTATATAAATTTGGAGATAAAATTTGACGACAAACTATTCGCTTTTACCAAAACTTTACTTGGGCTTTAAAGCGGAATAAGACAGTAATAATTACAATTTTGTTGATGTGGTAAAATCACAATAACTACCCCATTACTTGGGCTCTTGGATGTTTGATACCTTGAATCACATCCATGTGTCTGGATTGCTCTATGGCAACCAATTTAATTTCCGTAAAAAGTGCGACTCACTACCCGGTTAAGGCCGGATCAGTTCATATCCGACGTTATTCCCACTGGATAACTTTCGAGTTTTGAGCATGATAACGAAACTAATTATATCATGTGGGGTTTTTCCAGCTGAATCCTGGAAGAGATGATAAAAAATTGGTATTTAAAGCCCAAGTATAGTTTTGGTAAATATTTAGAAATGTGAATTTTTGGGATGTTTATCATGACATAAAATTCTTATACACATTTTGAGACCATAGCATAATTTTTACGAACTGATTCTTTTGAAGAAAAAAAAATGAATTTGACCGTTAACTCATATTTAGCGCCCTCTCTTGGTTATAACAATAGTTTGCTTGTTATCGGGCACATACAAAGTTATTTCCGAGATTTTAAAATAGAATGATAAAAGGTATGCACAACAATAACATTCTGAAATTTTCATCCAATTCTGTGCATGAGAGGTTGTCCTCTATCAAGAAAGAAAATATTGAATTATTGTCGTGGGACACGACACTTACAGTGACTTAGATATTTTGCACATTTTAGGTTATTTCTTTTCCAAATCTCGTTAATTTTTCGCAAAATCTTTCGTGCAACATATTGATGATACTATATTTTGTTTAATATAGATTTGAAGACATAATTGGCGATAAAAATATTCGCTTTTACCAAAACCTTACTTGGGCTTTAAGCACACATGATAATGATAAACAGTTCTAAAAGCAGTACATTTTTTATAGAGAGGAACTTCCCCCGACATTGGTGTTCTGTCAGTGAATGGCAAATATAAGATGAACAATCTGTGAAAATTGTGGGCAAAATCGAATAATTCATTCATAACTCATGAATTTTCACAATTTACAATTCCACCACTACCTGGCATCTTTGAGTTGGCAACGATATTGCATAATCCATGATGGCATCATGAAGAACTACCCATTCACTTTGTACACAACATCTGACATTTCTTATTTTAGTTTGAACATGATGTATCCACATCCATTCCGCAAACATTTAAAAAAGAATGATGATGATTCCTCATTTGACATATCATGGTATTTGGTCCATTTTAATAACAAATCCATGTACACAGTGAATGGGGGTTCTCCACGATACCATCAGAGATTATGTAAAATTTGCTAACTACCCATAATGGTGGAAACGCAAACTTGTAAAATTCACAAGTTCTGAACGGATAATCTGATTTTGTTAAATTTTGACAATTTGTTCATCATTCTTCTTTCACTGACAGCATGTTAATGTCTTAGGAAGTTCCGCTTTCAAAACAGAGTTTATAAAAAAATAATATTTCTTCAGCAGGAGCAGAAAAATAAGATGAAAATAACAAAAAATAGTTTGAGAAAAATCGTATAACTAACAAGAAAGTTATGAATGTTTAAATATTTAGAAAAATTAGCAACTGATGACGTCATAGGTGTACAACTAACCATTTACTATATTCATATCAATGTTATAAAATTTTTCCCCTCAAAGTATGATCCCCCCTACTTTAACTATAGGATTATTTATTTGGATATTTTTATTATGGATATATGTACATCCCCTATTTGCATGTTTACATTCATACAAACTGTGTGTCTTTCTAGAGAAATTAATAATTTTGCACCATAAATATAAAGAAAATTCAGATTAGTGGTGCACCCAAGATGTCATCAAATTGGCAACTTGTTTGGAAATTTTCACTGATTTGCTCATTTCTTCAAGCCTTTATTCATACCTTTGTTGTTATTACTTATCTGGTTTTTGTTAAACTGTTTTGTTCTTCTCACCATTTTTTTCTGCTTCCGTTAAAACATACTATTTTAGGATACTTCTTTTAACATCGGTTTCCATGTTAATTGAGAGAGAGAGGTGCAAAATGATGCACCCTTTTGGATTCAATATTACATTTCCTTCAGTGTCCAAATGTTTACAAAATATTTTAAAAGTGTGGCAGGTGTTGGAGTCGAATCACAGCCATGAGGAATCACTTACTATCAAGTCAAACACTCTACCAACTGAGTAGCTCGCTGCTTTCGACCAATGGACGGATTTATAAGACATCAAACATAGACTCCGTATACGTGAACTGTGACAATCCATTTCCCTTGAAAATATGCCAAAGCATCTGTGTGTGGTTAACGACAGTTGTAAGGTCCTAAGGTAACTTCTCCTAATGTCAATCGATCAATAAGAGCGGAGACACAGCTCAGTCCTTAGATCAGCCCTGTTTTAGATCGTCTGACGTAGAATGAACCGATACTTCATGGTCCGGGGGGCCGTTTCGTAAAAATTAGTCACTACGACAAGAGCGGATTTTTCGACAGTTGCTATAACAACAGTCAGCGGCAGTGGTTTTAAGCCAATCAAAATCAAGGATTTCACTGGATTTGTCTCCGCTGACTAATTTTGTTGCTGACAAAGTTTCATGAAATGGCCTCCGGGTTCGAATCCCACAACAGCCGCATCTTGTAAATACATGTCTAGAGCAGCGAGCAACTCAGTTGGTCGAGCGTTTGACTTGATATGAACTGAAACTCATGGATTGGGTTCGAATCCTAATGTCACAGATTTAAATAATTTTGTTAAGCCTTGCAGACAGAAAGCAATACTGCACCTTTCTGGAAAAAAAGAATGTAGCATGTCATCCAAAAGTTTGCTTCCAGTGTCACAACTGTGAACTGTGAACGCGCGTATCCATGATTTAACACCCTGCGGTAATCGACTTGTNACGTAGAATGAACCGATCCTTCATGGTCTGGGTTCGAATCCCACAACAGCCGCATCTTGTAAATACATGTCGGGAGCAGCGAGCAACTCAGTTGGTCGAGCGTTTGACTTGATATGAACTGAACCTCATGGATTGGGTTCGAATCCTAATGTCACAGATTTAAATCATTTTGTAAAGCCTTGCAGACAGAAAAAATTGAGCAATATTGCACCTTTCTGGTAAAAAAAAAAATGTAGCACGTCATCCAAAAGTTTGCTCCGAGTGTCACAACTGTGAACTATGAACGCGCGTATCCAGGATTTAACACCCTGCGGTGATCGACTTGTCCCAAAGAGCTCTATTATTTTTTTTTATATAAACTCTTTGACTTGTCCTTCTTGTCGCTCCTTTCTGTAAAGTTTGCCACCCCATGAGCTGACATGAGAAGAAAAGGTCTCGAAGACTTTTGAGCAACTCTCAGAGCAAATTTGCCCATCGTCTCACAAGCAGATAAGAGATTCTGACGACCCCAAAACAGCAAATTTGCGCCTCCTTCTGTTTTCCACTAGGGCCCTAGAACCCAATGCCTCCCAGGCCAGGCATATATATACATATGCTATGAACACAGTAATAATATCCTTTATTTACCAAGGGTAACCACTTTCAGCTGTACTGTAAGATACCCTTCTAGCGGGTCCTGTATAACATAAAGTTATTATTACCCTTCTCCTTTCTTTAATGCCGAGCGCCTGGCAGGAAGACAAATGGTTCCATTTTTAACAGTCTTTGGTATGACTCGGCCGGGGATCGAACACACGACCTTCTGTTCATGGGACAGACACTCTGCAATTTTTTTTCTTTTTTTTTTCTTTTTTATTTCTTTTCTTTTTGTGAGTGAGCGCCCTGCGTGGTTGCCCTCCTCTAAAGCGCCATGAGCACCTTATGGTGGACCTGCGCGCTATAAGTAGTAACCATTATTATTATTGTTGTTATGATAATGCATAATTTATTTTTGTATGATCCAGGAGGGGTATGGATACCAGACGACAAGAAGAACATTCCAGGGACCGAAACACGAGCATCCATCTACGACTGTCTCATTACGAACTCAAGCAAAGAGATGATGTGTTTGAGCGATTATCCATTTGATCCATCAGTGACACCATACATCAAAGGAGATCAGTTGATCCATTACTACAGAGGCTATGCTGAAAAGTTTGATCTTGAGAGATGGATTCGATTCAATACTAGAGTGCTTAGAGTTGAACCGACAGAGGATTTTGAGGAGACAGGTAGGATTACGGATCAATTGTTCATCCTCTTTCATCCTCTCCTTACCCCCGGTCCGAATTTCATTCATCTCTGGGACAGAGAGGAATATGTCCCGATTGTAGATCTGAGACACAGAACACAAAAGATTTTCCGATCAAAATCAAGCTTTTCTTTCATTCAATGTTAGTGGTCAATGATTTCCCTGGAAGATGGTAACGATATAGTAACCAATTTCTCCTCGGTCGCTTCACTCACTCGGTCAGAAATGTTTGAGTGATTCGGGGTTGGGGGCGCTCAACTACTTTCTTTGTTCCAGCTCCATAATTTGTTGATATGCTACTACACAATTGGTGTTGGGCAATTTTCCTCATCTGTTTTCCTCATCTGTTATGCAAATATTTATGCGTTATGATAAATATATTTTTCAACTTTCCAAACAATTGAGCAATAATTTACCTTTAGCACGACACTTTTTGCAGTGTATAATTAAGACAACTTTTCAGTTTATGTTGGCCTGTAGGTGATGTACATGATGGATTTGGGATGATATATACCTTTTGTAAGTTTATGTTTGACCAATTCTTGAAATCAGGCCCTTAATCTTCTCATTTAGTTCTTCTTCTACTTCTACGTTTTCTTCTTCTTCTCCTTCTTCTTCTCCTTTTTCTTCTACTTCTTCTTTTTCTTCTTCTTCTCCTTCTTCTTCTTCTTCTTCTTCTTCTTCTTCTTCTTCTTCTCCTTCTTCTTCTACTTCTTCTTTTCTGTGTCATCTGGACTCTATGAAAGACCAGCAGTGTTGTGCCTGGCACTGCTGAATGGGATATCCAGCCGATTCATATCTTCTCTTTTTATCACTACAAATGTATGTATTTGTATTATTCATTTTGTTTCTATGTTTTTTGTATTCAATCGGAAAATAAATACCATATCAGGGCGGTATTTCACCAAGATAAATAAGACTTTAAGAGCGACTTTAAGTTCGACTGGTATCATTTCTTGCGCTGAATGTGCGTAATAATGTGAACCATTACGCGCAAAAAATGATACCAGTCGATCTTAAAGTCGTTCTTCAAGTCTTTTTTTATCATGTTGAAACACTGCCCAGGTCGATGGCTTGTGAAGACCCAGATAGAGAACGGAGTGGTGAATGAGGAGGTGTTCGATGGTGTGATGGTTTGTTCCGGTCTTCATTCACAAAGCTTCATCCCTTCCTTCCCCGGCATGGATGAGTTCAAAGGTCAGATCGTTCACAGCTGTGATTTCAAGACCGGACAGCAGTTCGAAGGGAAGACCGTCGTCGTTCTCGGTAAGTTCTTGTGTGCTTTCGACATTGGTGGACGCTGGTATGTAGACAGTAGAAAACATGGGTTTACTGCCACTTGGTCTATAACCATTTGATCCAATCACCAGCTGGTTCAACTCCAATTGGTCTAAGTGCATTTGGTCCAATAGCGACTTGGTCTAATAGCCACTTGGTCCAATAGCCAGTTGGTCCAATGGCCAGTTAGTCCAATAGCCAGTTGGTCCAATAGCCAGTTGGTCTAATTGCATTTGGTCCAATAGCCAGTTGGTCTAATTGCATTTGGTCCAATTGCCAGTTGGTCCAATATCATTAAATGACAAGTGCGCAACTGATCTGCGCATCGTTGATGCGATCGCGTTTCTACCGTCCACAAGCGGAAGCCACCCTCCACCAATTTCGAAAACCCATTACTAAGCAAGGAATACGGAAACAAATTTTCAGTACAAAACAAAAAAGGGTCAGAATAAATCAATGTGGAGTCAAATACATTCCAATGGTGTTAAAGGTAATATATTATGGTGTAAAAAATGCATTTACACCGTTTCAGTGTTATATTGAAGTAGATATATTTAATTCCAAATACGCAGCAACTCATTCATCCCCACGTCACATGGGGGAAGGAAATCATCTTTCGAAAGAGACAAAAATCTTTGATATAGATTTATTTTCTAAATTTAGTATCTCGCAGCGAATGTTTGGAAAATGTGCGTTGGAGAACAGCTTTTTTTGTCTCAATATTGGCGAGAATGTGGGATAGTAATATGTGCTCGTTTTCTAGTGTTTATATTTGTGTTTGTATGAATATATCTAATGAATTAGTAAACAATATCTTATTGTGAAGTTGACCATAAAAAGAATGATTCGCATCCTCATAGATTTGTGAATTTTGTTTTGTATGTTTATTCACCGTTTATATGTGCCTATACTAAAGTTTATTTCCAAATCTGCAAACATACTCCGATTTTCACATTTAGTGTCATAAAAAATGAGAGGCCTGTTACACACTGATTCTATATTTCTATCATTGTATCATATTAAATTTACATGTAGGAGGTTCACATTCAGCCGGTGATCTTGCTGTGGATACAAGCAGGTTTGCTAAAATGGTGAGTCTACTTCCAATCGATGAATGAAATTACAAATGAACAACGATTTCTGCCAAGTTCAAGTCGCACAATTGGGTTCCCAAAAGTGCCACAAGCTAGACCTCAATCACAAATTTCCTCTCTCGTATTTGCTCATTGATATCTTTAATATTAAATTCTACAATTTAATATTTGTTGAGTCATGATCCACGAGGTAAAATCCTGAAGTGCGATGAATGATGAACAGACGGATGATTATGTTCAGCTTACTATTCTACTCCAATCGGTATCCGTTGAGGTGCCCGTTGATCAGTCCATTTATCAATGCGGCAATCGAAGCGTCACTATACCCATCTGTTTTCAAAACGACGGGGTCCATGTTTCAGACAAGAAGCCAGGATTGAAGTTGTACATGGTTAGAGTTTCCTTTGCTCGTTGTGCCAATGAATGCGTCAGTAGCTCAAAGGCGCACATACCTGACATCCGGCTAAACATCCGCTGATCATTGCGTCAATTAATGCGCCAGTCTGCATGATACGTCTTGCTTTGTATTGATATGCATGACACTGCTGCAAGATAAAAAAAATTGATGGCAGGAACAACTCACCTCGCCAGGGTACTAGGTATAGCTATCCCGTCATTACGTCAAGTATGCGTCAGTGGCTCATTGTATTTGTCATTGATTGCTTTGTTTCAATCAGACATATACCTTCCAATGAAGATGGGCAGCCGTCATGCCAGGCCTATGATTAGTTAGCGCACTCAACGATCATTGCATCAACTAATGCGTCAGTAGCTCATCGTATTATCCTTGTATCTAATGTTCAAATAAGATACACCTTGCGATGAAAACAGGTACAACCGTCATATATAAAGCCAAGTCCCAAGTAGCTCTCCCATCGATCATCACGTCAAATAACGCGTCAGTAACTATTGAAAATTACCATTATAATCATATTTTACTGTCTTTTTGTAAATAATGTACCTTGAAAGAAGACGGGAACAAATTCACCAGGGACCATTTAGCGCACTCAACGATCATTGCGTCAACCGGTGTCAACCAACGCGTCAGTAGTTTATTGTATTTTTTCTTGTATCTTTTTTCCAAATCAGACATACCTTGCCATGAAAACAGGTACAACCGTCATCCCTCGCCAGGGCCCGGGCAGCGCCCCCATCGATCACTATCTAAATAGACGCTCTAGGGGCTTAATTCCACTGTTCATCTGGAAGAGAATGATGAGAAGTTTTATTGATTATCGAATGGACATGGTCAATCTTGGTCTTCAGTCGGATAGACCATTTCTCAGCTCAACCAGTATGATGGTCAATGATGATATTGGGGTAAGAAAACATATCCCCAATTTTCCTCTCTTTTAATTGCACTGTTATTCCTCGACTACAAACACTGATTATCCGACAGTCCCCATGGCAACTGTTAGACATTTTCTTTTATAAATGCGGAATAAATTATCCATAGATAAATTAAACAAATAAACAAATCAATGATTTCATTGGATTCGTCAGTGCTTAATAATTCGTCTCTGCGACAAGCTTCATGAAATGGCATCCTGGAATGTCATTATTGATAATAAGGTAAATAGACGATCTGATGGTGAACGGCATTATACAAGGTGAGTAAAAAAATGTCCTCCAACTTTGAAGCTGTCCTGTTCGGAATCTAAAATTATTATCCTGAATTTAATGGTATGTCCTGAAAGAGTATTTTCCAAAGAACATTTTGGTACCATTTTTATGTACATTATTGCATGCATGACTGAACAAGAGACGATTGTTCTTGAGGAACAAAATGTCACTTGCGCCAAGTGGCTGGGTGAAGACGAAAACAGCCTTTGGTCGTGCGGCA
>BQKZ01003408.1:0-10933 GCA_036244855.1 Temnopleurus reevesii
CTGTATATGACCTCATATACAGTACTCTACATATGAAGATAATTTTTAGGGGCGTTCCCAAATTGCCTTACTAAAATATAAAGAAAAAATATTATAAAATATATCGGACACATTCGGTAGGTCTCTCACTCACAAAAGTGGTGGTAAGGGTAGTATATGTAATGGAACTGTAGGACAAGCTCGAAGTGGTGTACACGTGTTTGAATAAGCAACGAGCAACAGTTTGAAGTGTTCAAAGCAAAACGAACCAAAATTCGATTTATATTTAATTAATCACGAACGGAGACAGAATTGACGATATTTGGTGGCTCGGAAGCTGGCGAAAATTGGTTAAGTACGAAAATCAAAATTCTGCGGACTGGGCGATAAATGCGAGACGAAATTTATAGCTGCAACATGACGAACGACGGCTCGGCGAGGTAAACGGAAAAAATGGCCACGCCTTCCTTCATGTCGTATCATTTTATTGCCCATTAAAACACGCAGCGAATTGAAGTTGGACCTCAACCAATCATCGCACATCTTCCGCGCATTACATCAATGCAAACTATAATTTTCCCCCCTTTCGGGCGGGGATTTACATGAATGACATGAACTACCCACATGGGTTGTGTACTGTTGTGTACTGTGAATTAACAAAGATTTCGTGGTGAATCGTGTTGCTTCCGGGGTTCTATGTGACCGGGGAATCACACTATCATGGAACTATAAACGTTTATATTTCCTGCTTAAGGTCCGGGCACACTAAACACGGCACGGCATCACGGCACGGTTTTTACGCGATGTCTCCCCTGTGATTGGCCAATTGTTGAAAATACTGAGATACTGTGCACATACCGTGCCGTTATGCCTTGCCGTGTTTGGTGTGCCGGGGCCTTTACACCCATAAAACGTCACGTAGGTGCCAACAGTAAGTTCATCATTTTGTAGGTAGAAGTAGCCACTGAACCTCGATGTGCATTCTCATTCACATGTAATGTAGATTGAAATATCTCGCAGCTCAAGATCATGGCGTCATCATGACGTCATTTCGATGTTATTTTGGAAAATCGAGACATCTGTTGTAAACTGATTTTATTAATGTAATTATTTATTATTCATTTGGCATTTCATTTATAATACAAGAAAAGAAGAAACACGATGGTATATTCAGATTAACTGCGCTTGTGCTAAATTTGATCCAAGGTCGGGTCATACGAAATACGAATTACAAGAAAACAGATAAATATCAACTAATTTTAATGACAAAATATACGAAGGATGTGAAATGGCAATGAAAATCAGCAAGTAAACCAAACAGGTGTAAACAAGCATGTGTGCGTTGCGATGGTGAGCGATCGAATAGCGCGCGTCATCTCCAGAAATTCGGATATCCCGATGCATTAAGGAATTATTTGACGCGACGAAATTTGCTAAAACCATTCACACGACCAGAACGACGCGGCGAATCAGTGCTGTGATGCGAAAAGTTACAGCAGTTTGCTGCGATTTTTCCCGCGATTTGATTTGCGGCAAATGCCGTGACTATTTGATTCATACAGTCGCGATTTTTTGCCTCGTCGCGACTTTTAGTGACGCTACGCGAAAGTTCGCGGCGGTGTGAATGCAACTAATATTTTTTTATCAGGATAATTCAAACAATAGAACCAGGGAGGCGTTTCACCAAGATAAGAAAGACTTTACGAGCGACTTTAAGTTCGACTGGTACCAGTTCTTGCGCTGAATGCGCGTAATAGTGTGAACGAAAATGCACAAGAACTGATACCAGTCGAACGTAAAGTCGTTCTTAAAGTCTTCCTTATCTTGGTGAGACACCTCCCAGGTTTGGATTTCGATCCTAGTATTTTGTTGAATACATAATCGTGAAGGAAATATGTTTATATGAAGAATAGATGCGCGTGTCTGACCAGACCCGAGCATAGGCATGATAGGGATACCTCAAGGATCAGTCTTAGGTCCATTATTGTTCATCGTCGGAGTAGCATGGTAGATCCACCATCCAATATGCACCTCTAATAGAAAAGAAAATTATTACGGATAATTTCGGAACCATCTTTGCGGGTCGGTTTTCTAAGACCGGGGTTGAATTCCCGCCTATTCCAAATTGGAAGAAGCCATCTTCGTGTTTAATCCAGTAGGAATCATAGACGGTTTGATCACATTGTATATCAACTGGAGGGGATGTCGTCGGGTCTGAGAAATGGCCACCATCCCAAATTCGGAACGTCAGATGGAAGCTGGAGCCGATCTGTTTACATACACCTTAAAAGCAAAGGATAAAAAATTACATGTACTGAAACCAGGAAGTGAAAAACACGATATATATTTCCGGAAAAGTAAGTCTAACGTCAATTCAATGCCCCTTTGTAATGATATTGAACTCGGAACCGGCTTGTTATTGTTGTGTCCGTACACTGTTGTCCATGACCGACTTTATTTTGCGAAAAAAGTTTGTATCGTGTTGAAATAAGAATATAATCTTAATATACGATATAAAGTTTTTTCGTAAAAATTAAGTCGAACGCGTACAATAGATCCGTACGACATGACTATTCAACTGTGCAGACACAACATTAACACACCGGGGCGGTGTTTCACCAAAACGTTCTTAAAGTTACGCACGACTTTAAGATCGACTGGTATCAATTATTTCGCTGAATGCGCGTACTATTATAAATCATTGCGCACAAAGAGGGGTACCAGTCGAACGTAAAGTAATGCATAAAGTCTTTCTTCTCTTGGTGAAATATCTCCAGTTCCGATTTCAATAGCATTAGAAAGGAGCATTGTATTTGCGTTCGAATTAATTTTTCGGAAATAGTTTATATCGTGTTGCTACTACTACTATTGCAGTACACATGAATATGAGGCCCAAGCAATTTTCAAATGCCCTTCAATGCCAACCTGGAAACACAAGAGCATCAGTTGGCTTGAAGAGGTTTTCTAATATTTTTTTTCAAACACAATTTAATCAATTCTTGAACATGTTGAAGGAAGTATGGCTTACAAGGAAATAGAAAGCCAGAGAACCTTTGAATATATTTTCTGACAATATTTCACATATTTATTGATAATTTTACTGTACTTTTTCAAATCTTGGTGAAGATGAAAAAAATACAAGTTCAGGTTTTAGCTTTACGGGCGTTTAGTACGTGGAGGGCATCAAAACAACTTTTTTGCCTAATATATGTACTTCTAAGTGGATCCCAACGGTATCCTGAGTCGCTTTGATTCATAAACAGCTGTCGGACAAGTGGCCCCATAACTTGAAACTCCGTGCAAACACTTTGCGTTTATTACAGATGACTACAGACCTAAAATTGTGTATGAACCACATACACATTATTTTATAAAGGTATTGTAAACAGCTTTGAATAAAATGCCATTTTTTATTCGTACATACATGCGCTGTCGGAGGGGACGATCTCACTTTATTAAACATTTATGTACTCTGTTAAAGTTAATTCCCAAAATGTTTGTCATCAATAGATGAATTTAATTTTGCAGCTTTATATTTCTATGTATGCATATTTACTTTTGTACTTTTCTGGTGTTTTTATGTTATGGGGCCCCTGTGAAAAACAGTGCTTTGATCGCTGACTAGGCAACCCCCTACTGAAATAAAACAAATAAATAAATATAACTAAACTTACCAAATAAGTAAAGAACACTCATAACAGAGCGCTTTCCAACAAGTGCGATTTCCGGTTTCACTCCAATATTACCACGAACCTCGAAAGTTAAATGAGGTTTGATCTCCGTGTACCGAACAACCTTTTGATCATCATTCATATAGCTATTGCCCTCATTATAAAACAAGCAATCTGAAAGAAAATAATTGGTATTAAAAACAGTCGCTAGTATTTCAAGGGAGAGAGAGAGAGGAAAAAAGAGGGGGGCGCGGGCGGTGTTCACTGAAACAAAAGGTATTGAATAAATGAAAATTAGTGTGAGTACGTTTGCGTCCTCTTATTTTAAGGCTTGGTCACATAGGACCCCGGAAGCAACACGATTCACCCCGACTCTTTGTTAATTCACAGTTAACTGCCTCAGAAAAACGAGTCGGGGTGAATCGTGTTGCTTCCGCGGTCCTATGTGACCGGGGCACTATCTCGGTATTGACACCTTGCTCATTCGTGTTGACATCGAGTTGGTAACGATTATAGACCGTGTTGGCACCGGCATCAATACCTTGTTCATCCGTGGTGCGTACTGTGTATGTGTGATTTCAAGTCAGGTGAGGTGAATGGGTACGTGGTAGGAATATTCATTCCTTAAAATGCCATCTGCGCTGGTATACACTGAGCTAAAGCCAGGGTAATGTAATACAAAGCGCATTGAGCACTCTGCAGAGTGGAAACGTGCGCTATATAAATTGCATTATCATTATTATTATTATTATCACTATTATTATTATTATTATTATCATGTTATTATCATTATGGTTATTGTTATCATATCATTGTAGACATGCCTTCCGATCACTTTATGGAAAATGCACTTCGTATATTTTCACAAAACTGAAGCTCAGCTAAAATTGTGGCGTTAACAAAGTATCTTTCTTTAACTTTATGCCATTCAAAAACTGCCATGATTACATGCATGTCACTAAAAGTCGTTTTTATTTTTATTTTAAATTTTCAGCAAGATCATAATCTCATTGTTTCTTAGAACCATCACCATACATAATTGTCACGAATGAATATTGACATGTTGTTTTGGCTAATAATTTGTAATATGTGTTCAACCGCGCATATCATTTTTGTTGTAGGGCCTCCGAAGACAAGTGTTTCAATTATTGAAGGAGTTATCCTACTGAAATAAATTATATAGATAAAGAAAGAAAGGAATAAACTATAATGCTGATTTGTGCACCTCAGCTTTAGATAGTTGATATATATTACCTTCTTGTAACTGGACACCCCCCCAATTCTTGCAACCGACCATACACTCAACTTAAGAATCGCAGATTGCGCTATGCAGTTTTAACGAGAATGACGTCATATAAGTTGACTTACCTTCTTCCGGTTACGTATATTTGCATGTGTTTTCATTTTCGCGAAGGTTCTAGATCGAAAAGTCATGTTTGTTTTGCACTTTATGTTAAATACATTTCCTGATATTAACTTTCCTTACACCAAGGTTTGTTTCTCTTATACAGTACCAAGTACCTTTGATAGTGCTAAAAGAAGAAAAATGGGCAATTATCCAAAAGGATAGCCATGTCACGTGTATTAGTTTACCAAACCGGAAGTCTCCTAGTCGACTGTAACGGATCAATATCGACGATATAGTGAGATATCGTTTAATATCGGGTATTGTCGGTTGCGAGAATTGAAAATTATATGTTACCTTCAAACAGAAAGAGGGAGAGAGAGAGAGAGGGGGGATTTTTGTTGTATTATTAGCAATATTTACTCACATTCGCAATGTTTGCCGCCGTATTTGCGGGGGCACTGGCACCGATATCCTCCGTCCAATGCAGTAAGAACATGCATTCCTCCGTTAAGGCAGGTATCTGTATGAAAGACAATATCTGGATGAATATTGCTATAACATGTCTTCTATATCATCTAAAAGTATATAAACTACACCAAATCTCCGCTTCTGAAGACCATATTGCAAAATACCGGTAGCATAAAAAAGCCTCAAATATAAACGCTACGATAGGCAGGAACGCGCATCTCAAAGGCAGTGTTATCAGCATATGGGGTCGTGTTTCACTAAGCTAGGAGGTGTTTCACCAAGTCGTTCTTAACGATACGCACGACTTTAAAAGAAGAGTCTACCCCAAAATTATATTTCTTCAACAGGAGGAAGAAAAATGTTCAGAACAAAACAAGTTTGAGGAAAATCGGACAACTAATAAGAGAGTTATGACTGTTTTAATATTTAGACAAATTGGCAACTGATGACGTCACAGGTGAACAACTGACCATTTATTACATTCATATCAATGTTATATAATGTTACTTTTCCCCAAAAAATATGATTTCCTCAAAACTGTAACCATAGGATATCTTTATAAGAGATGTGTAGATCCACTATTTGCATGTTTCCATTCATACAAACTTTACAACTTTCTGTAAACATAATGAATTTTGCATCGTATTTATAATGAAAACTCTGGTTAGTTGTGCACCCATGATGTCATCAAGTTGGCAACATCTCTGGGAATTTCCACTGATTTGCCAATTTTTTCAAATCTTTAAAAATTAATAACTTGCTTTATTACTTGTCCGATTTTCTTCAATTTTTTTTTGTTTTACTCACCATTTTTTTCTGCTTCTGTTAAAAAATTATTATTTTTGGGTAGACTCTTCTTTTAAGCTCATATCTTAAGTTACATACCTGGTGAGATACAAGATAAACTTCTGATTGCATTTGCTCCATTAGAGAATAACCCAGGACCCTTCAGGCCTAAATAAACGCCTTGCTGATCTGAATTGCACGTGTCATGTCGTGAATCACTTGTACATAAAACCTCTGGGACGGACGGCGTCAGAGAATTCGTACCTTTCATATAAGTAACGAAAATGATTCAAATATTTATCACAAGGTAAATGAATTTTAAGTTAGATGAAGAATCTACACCAAAATAATATTTCTTCAACAGGAGAATAATAATCAGATCAACAGCCCCCCAAAAAAATAGAAAAGAGGAAAATCGAAAACCTAACAAAAAAGTTATGAATGTCTCATTAAAAAAGAAATTAGCAGTGGATGATGTTGCACAACTGACCATATATAAGATTCATATTAATGCTATGAAATATTACTCTTCCCCAAAAGTGTAAATCCCTCAAAACATGAACCAATAATTAATAATGCTTGCATTTGATTAAAAAAAAACAGGTATGGAGGCTGCTGCCCTAACCACCCCTCGACATGCTCGAGCCGAAGAGAATTGACTGGATCTTTACCCAAACCGTGACATGTCATGACAATGCTGGATTTTAGTTGAATATGATGGTCTAGGGGCTACTAAACTCAAATCCGGTGGGTGCCAGTTTGGCACCCTTGGGAAAAAAGATTATCGGCAATTTAAACATTTTACGGAGGCACTAAGGTGACACACATAAACGAGAAGCTGCCGTCTTTCTAAACTTCAATTTTGATGTCACTTTAGGGCCTCCGTAACTTTTCGATATCCACGAATGACGCAAATTGAAAAGGTAATCTTTTATCTTTTTATGAATTCTCAGTGCTATACCTTCAAATGAATAAGTTAACATTTGCTTCACGTGGTCGTATATTAACAAATCCAAGCGTGCCTGTGTTTAACTTTTTAATTTGAAAGTATAGCATTGAGAATTCATAAAAAGAATATTTTTTTCATTTTTCGTCATTTGTGGATATCGAAAAATTACGGAGGCCCTAAAGTGACAGCGAAAATGAGATTTAGAAAAACAGCAGCTGTTGCGGCGAAAAATATCGTAAAGGTATGTCATCTTAGTATCTCCGTAAAAAATTAAAATGCTAATAAAGAATTATCCCCAAGAGTGCCCAAGTGGCACCCACCGGATTTGTGTTTAGTACCGCCTAGACCATCATATTCACCAATGAACCAGCGTTATCATGATTTGTCACGGTCATGATGGGATTAGGGACCTTTAGCATGTACAAGACGGTAGTGCCGATCACAACGTTAGCTCTAAGGTCCATTCAAGAAGTAGTGTTGTGTTGGTGCACCCTTCTGGAACGGACATTAGAGCTAACGTTGTGATCAGCCATACCGTCTTGAACATGCTAAAGGTCCCTAGTATCTGAGACTACTCGGTTCCAGGAGTCCTCAATGGACAACCCGTTACATCAAACATGGCAGATTATAAGGACACATTTACACAGTAGCTTGGTTGCTATTGACCAGTACGCTGCTTTGCATGAAGGGCGTTCAACACGGTTGTTAAAGGCAGGGCGACATGACTTTCAGAGGGCGTGGCGTGGCAGCGGCCATTTTGATTACGAAGATTGGCCAAAAGAAAAACACGGCATTATATTTCTTTAAATTTATAAATAAAAGCACTCGCAACCGGAAGTCATGTCGATCATGACGCCCTGACTTTAATACCCAGTAAGAACATCCGGGTAAGAAGATAGTACGAAAGTGATCTCGCGCATTATAAGCGATGTGCCTGCACTAGTCTTGTGCCCTAATTTGAACCGTAAAGGCATGTATTGGCCAATCAGAGGGGACTGAGTGGACATCGCGTAAATGCCGTGTCGTGATGGCGTATTTGATACGATGGGGATCTGAAACGGAACATATCCATTAGTCAAGTAGAATCCCAGCAGGACCGTGACAAATTATGATAACACTGGTTTATTGGTGAATATGATAGTCTAAGGAGTACTAAATAAGGTGACAGACATACACGATTTTTTTCGCCGCAACAGCAGCACTCCTTTTGAATCCCATTTCGATGTCACTTTAGGGCCTCTGTAATTTGTCGATATCCACGAATGACGAAAAATTAAAAAGTAATCTTTTCATGAATTCTCAATGCTATATCTCAAAAGAATATGATGAGACCCTTCAATTTAGTTCATATGTTCCAATATCAACAAATCAGCAGCGTGCTCGAGTTTTATTTTTTTTTTATTTAAGGTATAGCACCAAGAATTCATAAAAAATTGTCATTTTCGTTTTTCGCCATTTGTGGATATCGAAAAATTACGGAGACCCTAAAATGCCACCAAAAATGAGATGTAAAAGGACGGCAGTTGTTGTGGCGAAAACAAATCTCGTAAATGTCTGTCACCTTAGTGCCTTCGTAAAATTTTAAAATTCCAATAAAAAAATTGGCACCCACCGGATTTGAGTTTAGTACCCCTAGACTATCATATTTACCAATAAACCAGCATTATCATGCTATGTCACGCTTTGGGTAAAAATCAGGTCAATTCTCTTCGGCTACATAGGATTATCATGCTCTACTTTAATGAGAAAAAAAAACATCTTAAGAACAAACTGTGAACATTTTATCAAAAATCGGATAATCCCTTAAAGTGTAATGAATTTCTCTTTCTCAATGATATTACGATCCATGCCGCTGATGGGGATTCGTGGGAAGGCCGGGCAACGTTTTAAAAATGACTTAATGTAACATTTCAAATAAAGTTTTAACATAGAACTCACAGCTTTCTGGTCTTAACATAATTCATTTCAGAATCAATGCAGAATCGACGATGACATGCAGCTGCAGCTATACTCAAACAAAAAACCACCATTCTCTTGAGTGATATAAACTAAAACAGCCCCAGGTAATGCTTCAGATTGTGCGGATCCCTGTTAGCAGCTGGAATCGTTGTAGCTTAAAGGCCCGGGCACATCAAACACGGCACGACATCACTGTACGGTATTTAAGCGATTTCTCACCCGTGATTGGCCAATTGTGAAGCATCCCTTACGCGGAGGAGCGCGCTGACCAATAACAACCAATACACCGCGTAAATACCGTGCCGTTATGCCGTGCCGTGTTTGGTGTGTCCGGGCCTTTAGAAATGTTAAAAATCCTAACTTTCGGATGGACTCTGCACAATTTTTTCAGACTTTATTAATCTAGTGTTTTTTCGAACAACAGACACTTCCAAATGTAGGTTCCCCTCTAACATAGAATTACAATCCATCCCCCAAACAACAACAACAACAACAACATCAACAACATGAAACATAACAAAAGCAGCAAAGTACTAACCAGCCAAATCGAAGAAAATGAAGACACATAAATTCAAAATCATGGTAGTGCAAAGATGTGGTCAGCGTAGTGGATTAATCGAATAGCAAACAAAATTGCCGTTTTATAGAGTTCAGGTCTCGAGTAAGAAAAATTTAGAGGCGACACTTTTCCTCTTTGTGGTTGCCTTTAATTGACAGAGAGGGAACCGTTTCATATAGGCGATAATGCCAGGATGGTCAATATAACAGATATGGCTTGAAATAAAAACGAAAGTGTCGTAATTTGAAAGAATTGCTGTCGCCATCAGGCTATCCAGTGAAGAAATGACCTTTTATCCGTTGAAAACCGTGATAATTTCGTTATTTTACAGCTTTACGAAATTGCGAAGTACAATTGTTAAAATAACACTTCTATACTGACAGCAAAAACAATATAGTCATCATAAAACTATTCGCTCAATAAATGCTGTTTTTCAAGCGCTTTTTGTTTTTACCTTTAAATATTGAATACCGATAAAACATCCTATAAAAGTTAATGGTCTCGTGTAAAGAACTCACCAATCCTTAATTCATATACAACATGTAGTATTTCGAGTCTGCAATATTAAGAACACTGTAAAATTGCACACATATTTTATAGTTCTCCTGGCGCTGACAGGCGGAAACGATATTGGAAATGCAAACATTTTCTTTCCTCTTGGTTTGTTACCCCCATATGACATGTGGGAATAGGCGGAATTACTTATAATTTCAAATTTATGCGCTTTTCCTGCCACTGAATGTAACGGCCCTGCTGGAAAGAACACACACTTTCGCATTGTGATCACAGTGTGAAAAGACAGTTCACAGTGTGAACACAGTGGGAAAAGACAGTTCACAGTGTGAACACAGTGTGAAATGGGTTATTCACAATGTGGCTACCACTGTGTGAAAATTATTCCACAGTGTGTATTACAGTTTTCACAATGTGGCAACTGTGTTGAAAATATTTAATAATGCGAAATAAAACATTCACAAAGTGGCCACTGTGTGGAAAATATTTCACAGTGTGAAATGAAGTATTCACAATGTGGTAACTGTGTGGAAAATATTTCACAATGTGAAATAAGACATCCATAATGTGGACACTGCGTGGAAAATATTTCACAGTGTGAAATAGAGTATTCACAATGTGGCCACTGTGTGAAATAAAGTATTCACAATATGGCCACTGTGTGGAAAATATTTCACAGTGTGAAATGAAGTATTCACAAT
>BQKZ01003408.1:30092-58520 GCA_036244855.1 Temnopleurus reevesii
TAAGTCTAGGTTGATGATGCCAAATACGTTTCCAGACATCACATCTTCACGTTCTTCATGATGAGGAGTCTCTAGCCGATGCAACATGGCTTTGGTGGAAAAGAACAGCAATATCCTTGAAATAAAACATAAATCAATGCACATGTATCACTATACGGATATCGAAAAAAACAGACGATTTTTTTAAAGCCGAAATACAGTTTTGGTAACTATATATTAAGAAATGTGAATTTAACCGAATGTTTAACCCTTCACGTGCCACATGCATGTATACTGATCTATCCCACGCCCAAAATTAAAAGTCATTTTTATATAGCATGATGTTATTTTAACATGACATATATACCTTACACACATTTCGAGACACGAATATATCTTTTTATGAACCCATTGTCCCTTGAAATTGGAATTTGATCATTATAAAATATTTAGCGACATCTCCCGGTAACAATGAGATTTTGTTTGAAGAATTCTTGCCTTATCCCAACATGAATAAACACCTATTGACAGTGCTTTACCGAGAAGCTGAGAAAAAAATCTCAGGCATTCTCGGGAAGGAATCGAACCCATGATCTCCTGATGACTAGACAGGTGTCTTACCACTAGACCACCGAGAGCCGATGGAAGTGGCGGGCTCGATTCGTGTTATAGCAGCAGGTACTGCGTAAATATCAATTGAAAAAAATTGAAATAATTTTCAATTGATATTTACACAAACATTAAATTATTAGGGTAGAAAATATCAACTCAACATGGGTGTACCCGAGATTGAAAGTTTTTTTTGTATATTTTAGGTTTTAGCTTTACCAAAACCCATTAATTTTTCACGCAATCTTTTCTGCCATATGTTCATGATGCTAATTTTCATTTTATTCAGATTTGCAGACAACATTTTGAATGTAACAAAAATATTCACTTTTACAAAAACTTTACTTTAGCTCTAAATTTTACTTTTGTCAATTACAACCAAAGACATTGTCATACATAAATAATATTTAAAAACAAATCTTAAATCAAGATTTCCGACCGATATTAGTATATTCAGATTAATGAAAAAAAAAACATAAATGGAAAAAAAGAAAATTAGACAGGCACTCACAAGATATCTATGCAAATTCTTGTTAAATCATTTCCGGAAGTGATAATGATAACAATTGTATTTTTGAATAAGATTGTTCGTTCGTAATAATATAATAAAAATTGTAAAACAAATGAAATTAATGAGATGGGAAAGATAGGAAAAAAAAATAAAGATGAATATACACCTATATAAAAGAGAGAAAGAAAGAGAGAGAGAGAGAGAGAGAGTAAGAAAAATATATAGAGAGAGGGAGATGGGGTGTCTTAAAGAAAGTTCCTATTAAACAGTGCCTGTGGTTCCAAATGAGTCAGGATGACGTTATTTTTTTTGCTTGTTTAATTTTATTTCCGTAATTAAAACAATAACAAAATATAATAAAAATAGATATAATCAAAACGGCGGATAGCTATTAAAACCAAAATAGTGCTTGATATCTAGGTTTTGAAAGACATTTGATATATGTGTTTCAAAAAGAGAGTTTCGAAACACAATGGCCACACAAACACAACCCTACATCTGCCCGTGTTATATTTACGCCTATATGACAAAAAAGGGTAAAATAAACAATTCTCCTCCATTCAAGCTATTCAAAGTGCTTCTATTAGACAAATATTCATCCATTTTGTAAGTGATCAATTATGTGAATAGTGACACGGAATTCTCGCAGAATATTATGGAAAATACTACTTTTGTATCGCATTCAATTCTATTCATATTTTATTCACTTATATTATTTATGAATATGAACTAAATATTTTCTAGGGACCAGTGTCTCACGAGTGTTGCTTCTTGCTGGTTCCAATTTCATTTTCCTTCTTCTCTTTCAATGACATATCTGTACTTCTAGTTTTAAATCATTTTCTTATTTGATGTAGCGAGAAATAATGTTGTTTGGATCGTGAAATATGAAATAAAACGAATCTTGAATATGAAATCTTGTTCAAGTAACCAATGTATTCAGCTTTGAAATAGGAAGAGTACAGAAGTCAGAATACTACTTGCATACACTAACGTTGCTACATTAGGCAAACATTGTAGCAACAACCATTGCAAGTACTACACATGACATGTACTGAAATATTCATTGTATTGGTAAATCTCATTGAATAATAGCGGCATTCTGACAATAATTTATTATTGTATCCTATTTTGAGTTGTGATGTATGAATATACTTATGAATCATGATTTATTTGGAACTTTGTAATTTATTTTTTAAATCATATTTTGATTTGATTGGAAATGAAAGTAAACTAAATTGAAACTTAAACTGACACTGAAACTGTAATAACCGCTGGAATGGGCTATTCGCCGTATAATGTTGATTATATCGTCCATGTTTTCACATAGTGGTGGATGCCAGATGGCATTGTTGCATGAAGACAAAGTAATCCCGAAATAGCACCAATTCAACAGAAATCCTATCGAACAAGGTGTTAAGGTGTGGTCACACCGGCCGAACGGAGTTGTAGCGGTCCTTCAGCGGTAGGGATTTAGTCTGAAAAGAGAAACCCTAGTGTTTCGATATGTGCTTGTGCAGAGCGTGATAAAGAGTATGCATTGTGTGACTACATCACACACAGCATTGTTCCATCCTACAGCCTAGGGTAAGGCAAAAACAATGCAGTGTGTCACGTAGTGAATGGTTGCATACTCTGTATCATGCTCACACAGAAAACTTAGGGTCTGTACTTGCAGACTACGCTAAAAGACCGCTAAAGCTCCGCTCGGCCGGTGTGACCTTTAATTCTACAGAAGGACACGTTTCAGTGGATTAGTAACTCATCTTGTGTACTAAGAATACTCTCTTGCTCCGGTCACTTCGTGAAAACACGCACAATATTTTGTTACATTTTCTTTTAATTTACGGGAAAAAACAACAAACAAACTGGGGCAGATTGCTCGAATTGGTCTTAGATATCCTCTTCTTGCTAAAACGTTTTAATTTCTTGTGCAACCCTTATAACATAGAAATTTGCGTCCATACGACTATGTAAAGAGGGTGGCACAAGAACTTAAGACGCTTTAGCAAGAAGAGGATGGCTAAGACTATTTCGTGCGATGGGCCGCAGCTCTTTTAATTCTCACCTGATTGTATTCGTTTCACAACATCCGCAATTTTCTCCTTAGCCTCACCACTGAACCCGTCCCCGTCATTGAGAACGTCACTGGCCGCAAAGACTTGCATGCTCATCGCGCTGATAACAGCAAAGCAGAAAATGAAGGCCAGAAACGTTTTAGCATACATTCTGAAAAAAGAAAGAAACAAGCTTTAACAATGAAATAAAATACGATACAACACTCATTTTATAGCGCCCTATCGAAATCATGGTACAAATCGATTATACAACTAATTAAAAGTTGACATTAAACAACACAATTAAAGGAACAAAAGGGAGATAAACAAAAATAATATTTATATATATCGGGAAGAATATACAAAAATGAAATGTATGGTTACAACAAAAATAATAACTCACTCTGAAAGAGCTTAGTGCAATAAAAACTCTTATGAAAATTTTAGGAATAACTATTGATGATTTTATTATGATGGGCTCAGTTTTCATGCAGGATGGGGGGTCATGGAGGATTATTAAAGCTACGATGAAAATGATGGCCAGGAAAGATTTAACTTCCACTTTATTAGAAAATGAAAAATACATAAACATCCATAACTAGATCGGGGAGAAATATACATAATAAATAATGTTGGTTAAAACGAAATGAACAAGTTGTCATTTTTTTTTTCATCTCTTCGAAGAGACTGTTTGCCTGGTTTGAAAAAGTTATGGGTTTTGGAAATACCTAAAGAGAATGAAAAAGATCAATAGATTAAGTGGCAAAAAAAGTAATCATACTTACTTTTTCTTCAAAAGTCCTTTCAACTGAACTGTAATCCGACGATAAAACCTATAACGCAGTATCTGAAATTGCAGTTGCATCGACGTAGGTCGACTTGTATAATAAGTTGAATTCGTCTGCCTTTGTAGTAAATATCAGTGTCATATTGTCAAACTATGCGAAAATAATATGTAGAGATGAAAAGATTCATTGTACCATGGCTGAATACCCGAATAAGGTCAATAATAATAATAATGAACGGCTTTCATAATATTTTCGACATCTGTTGTAGGCTGAAATCATCACGATCTAAAATATACTTTACATATTGGAAGTGTCGTGGCGTAGTGGACATGACTCTCACCTTTGAACCAGAGGATTGGGGTTTGAGTCCCACCCATTGCGTTAATTTCATTCAGCAAGAAATTAATACACATTGTGCTGCACTCAACCCAATTGATGTAAATGGGTACCGGTAGGAATAAATTCTTTGAATGCACAGATGCGCCAAATTAGGTAGCTGTGCTATAGACGGCTAAGAATGTAACAGAATGCTTAGAAACACCTCATATTAAGACCTATATAAATGCTTTTGTTCAATTATTCTTATTTTAGGACAGGGTTTACAAGTGTTCTTGCGACATGAATGTGTTTTTGAAGGCTTGCGAGTATATGTGAATATAGCAACAACGAACACGATATAAACTATTTTCGAAAAGTTAAGTCGAACGCAATTTCAATGATTCTTTGTACTGCTATTGAAATCGGAACCGGCTTGTCATTGTTGTGTCCGCACAGTTGAATACACGGTGTACGGATCTATTGTCTGCGTTCGACTTAACTTTTCAAAATAGTTTATATCGTGTTTACGGAATTAGCAGTCGCAGGAAGACATTTTCTTCTAGACGAGGCCAAATAATTTGGGCTTTCAAATTTTCAAAAAAAAACCCAACCAATTTCAGGCTTAAGATCATCAATATCTCTTCTACATCTTTAAAATAATGTCATGCTATATAACGTTGGTTTTCATGTTAAAAGTGGACTTTTAAGGTTGGGAGTGGGATATTTTTGGCTGAGAATGCATGCCTCCATTAAGCTGGTCATATTTATGTAAATGAATGACATACTCCTCATATTATTTTCCAATAGAAAGTTCAGGAAATGTTTTACAAGATGATTACCTTTACAAAAATGCTTCCTATAAACAACACCAGCAGTAGCAGCAAAAACAACAACAACAACTAGAACAACAACAACAACAATAACAAGAGGGATGGTTTCGTGAAATTTTGTTTTCTTCTCAAAAGTGACTGTTAACATTTCAAAATATTCCTCTTCTGTAATGGTGAATCTAATTCACGTAAATATACAGTGAATCTATTCATCTCTACATATATATTATTTTCGCACTATTTGATAATCTGACAACCCCATTTACAAAGGCAAACGAATTCAATAGATCGTACAGCCCATACTATACAAATCGACCCACATCGGTGCGGCAGGAAAGTTCAGACACTGCGTCATATTAAAGGGGAACTTCACCCAGACATTGATGTGCGCTCAGTGGATGAGGAAAAATACAATGGTCAATCTGTGAAAATTTGAGCAAAATTCGACAATCCATTCAAAAGTTATGAATTTTCAAAGTTTTGATTTACATCCCTCATGGGCTCCTCAAATTGGCAACGTACAGGAATAAAATGGCTGCAAACATGGAGAACTCTCCATTCACTTTGTACACAAAATTTCGCATTTTCCTCTTTTTTCCAGAAAAGTAGCCAAAGTTTTGTTTTTCGCTTAAATATATTATTATAGCCACTTCAATTCTACAAGCATTCCAGAAAGAATAGTGTTGATTCCTCATTTGAATTATGATATTGATCCATTTTCAATACATTCATATACAAAGTGAATGAGGAGTTCTCCATGTATGACATCACAGATTATGCTAATTGACCATACGTTGCCAATTCAAGGATGCCCAGCACAGGTGGAAAGGATAACTTTGAAAATTCATAACTTTTAGCGGATTATCCGATTTTGCTCAAATTTTCACAGTTTGTTCATCTGATTTTTCTTCATTTACTGACCATACATTATTGTCTGGGTGTAATTCCCCTTTAAGCTTTATCGTTGGATTACAGTTCAGTTGAAAGGGCATCTTTTTTTAAAAGTAAGTATAATCTTCTTTCGTCACTTAATATATTGATTATAATTCATCATATTTGGGTTTTTCCAAAATCCATACGTTTTTCAAACCAGGAAAATATAGTCTCTTTAAAAATGATGAAAAAAAAAAAGAAATGACAAATGCCATTAGTCGTTATTCGTCCCTTAATATATTGCTTATATTTCGTTCTATTTGGGTATTTCCAAAACCCGTACCTTTTTCAAACCAGGCAAACAGTCTCTCCAAAGAGATGAAAAAAGAAATGAGAAATTGTTCATTTTGTTTTAACCAACATTGTTTATGTACATTTCTCTCCGATTTATACAATTGTGGATGTGTATGTCTTTTTTTTTCTTTTCTATGTGATATTTTTTTCTCAAATGTTTTACCAGAAAGTTGTCAAATCTGCTAACTTCAGATACAGCCAAAATTCCTTTGAGTCTTTACGGGAACTCTATTGCCTGGAGAGGATATTAAAACAAAACTACCAACAGCATTATTCCACATAATCAAATCTTGCTTGACTATAATATAAATATCATGGCAGTGTTTCACCAAGAAAAGAAAAACTTTACGCACGACTTTACGTTCGACTGGTATCCCTTCTTGTGCGTTTAATAATTCAGCGCAAGCAATGATACCAGACGATCTTAAAGTCGTGTGTAACTTTAAGAACGACTTGGTGAAACACCTCCCTGGTCAAATACTTTTCTAGCTTTTAGATTTTTGACCGCCAAAATTCATTTTTTTAAAGTAAATTGACAAATGAAATCGAGGGTGTATTCGCATGCGTTTCCAATGTTGGAAAAAACTTGAAAAGATATTTCAGACCTTGTTTTCACGCAAAATTCCCAGGATTTGTAAGGAAATGTTATTTGTATCTGAAAAATATGAACCAAAATTGTGGTTCACCATGAATTCAAACGCTTAAAGAAAAAAATATGCAGAATCAAAATTTCCATATCATACTTGAAGAGAAAAGTACAATTGTGTCTACTTTTCTAGAAAAACAAGAAAATGTGAAATTTTGTGTACAAAGTAAATGGAGAGGTCTCCATGTTGGCAGCCATCTTGTGCCTGTACGTTGCCAATTTAAGGAGCCCATGAGGGGGTTAAATCAAAACTTTGAAAATTCATAACTTTTGAATGGATAGTTGGATTTTGCTCAAATTTTCACAGTTTGATCGTTGGATTTTTCTTCATCCACTGAGAGTGCATCAATGTCTGGATGAAGTTCCCCTTTAAAGCTACCATAAAAATGATGGTCAGGAACGATTTAACTGCATGCCACTCGAAAAGAAAAGAAAAAGACATAAACATCCGCGATTGTATAGATCGGGGAGGAATGTACATAAACAATGTTGGTTAAAACGAAGTGAACAATTTGTCATTTCTTTTTTTTCATCTCTTTGAAGAGACTGTTTGCCTGGTTTGAAAAAAGGTACGGGTTTTGGAAATACCCAAATAGAACGAAATATAAGCAAAAGATTAAGGGAAGAATAACGACTTATGGCATTTCTCATTTTTTCATCATTTTTAAAGAGACTATATTCTCCTGGTTTGAAAAACGTATGGATTTTGGTTTTTTTTTCGATTTTGGAAAAACCCAAATATGATAAATTATGATCAATAGATTAAGTGACGAAAAGTATATACTTACTTTTTTCTTCTTCAAAAGGTCCTTTCAACTGAACTGTAATCCGACAATAAACCTTAAGCCCCGGTCACATAGGGCCCTGGAAGCAACACGATTCACCCCGTGTTGCTTCCGGGGTCCTATGTGACCGGGGCATTATGACGCAGTATCTGAACGTGCAGTTGCATCGATGTAGGTTGACTTTGTATGATTTTGGCTGATTTGTACTATTGAATTCGTGTGCCTTTGTAGTAAACAGAAGTGTCATATTGTCAAACTGTGCGAATATATTATGTAGAGATGAATAGATTCATTGTAGCATGACTGAATGCCCGGATTGCCGCTGGAAGGTCAGTTTCATAATATTTTCGACATCTGTTGTAAGCTGAAATTAGCGAGGTTACGCACAATCAACACGAACGGCAAAATCGCTGATCAATACCATTTTCGATCCGTTTAGGTCGGCTTCGCTGGTTGCCAGTGACAACAGCGGCGAAGAGCAGAATTCTACAACGGTCTTTGCTCAATCCCACGTCCGTCTTAGATGCAGGATCGTAACCAATCTATGCGGCCAAGCGTATCACGTGCCTATTATGCAAATCTTTGGATTTCGGCGTGAAAGCTCGATTCCTGACGTCACACTAAATTTGCACACTGGCGTTGAGCGAGTAGCGTAACAGAAGTTAAGAGCAACGGAGGGAATAAGGACGGGTTAGCAAGAACGCAAGAATCTGACGAATTCTTCCGTTCCGTTTTTGAGCGTAATCTCGGTAATATCATTATCTAAAATATACTTTACATATTGGAAGTGTCGTGGTAGTGGACTTGGCTCGCGCCTTTCAATCAGAGGATCAGAGTTTTCCCTTGTCTACACAAGTCACGTTGTGCTTTGTTTGTAACATAAGATTATTTTAATCATTCATTTTTCCAAATTGAAGTTCTTTGCAAGTACTCGATATTCGCTTTAAAAGTGGAACTTTAAGGTTGGGAGTGGGATATTGCTGGATGAGAACGCATGCCTCCATTAAGCTGGTCATATTTATGTAAATAAATTACATACATCTCATATTAATTACCACTAGAAATTTCAGGAAATGTTTTACAAGATGATTACCTTTACAACGATGCTTACTATAAACAACACCAGTAGTAGTAGCAGCAACAACAACAACAACAACAACAAAACAACAACATCAACAGCAACAACAGCAACAATAACAAGAGGGATGAAGACGATATAAACTATTTCCGAAAAATTAAGTCGAACGCAATTTCAATGGCCCTTTGTAATGCTATTGAAATCGGAACAGGCTTGTCATTGTTGTGTCCACACAGTTGAATACACGGCATACAGCTCTATTGTCTGCGTTCGATTAAATTTTACGAAAATAGTTTTATATCGTGTTCATGGTTTCATGAAAATTTGTTTTCTTCTCAAAAGTGACTTTTGACATTTCAAAATATTCCTCTTCGGTCCGTAATGTTAAGTCTAATTCAGGTAAATTTACTTTACTGTCAATTTTCACACT
Source organism: Temnopleurus reevesii (assembly GCA_036244855.1). Lineage (NCBI taxonomy): Eukaryota > Metazoa > Echinodermata > Echinoidea > Temnopleuroida > Temnopleuridae > Temnopleurus > Temnopleurus reevesii. The sequence continues at coordinate 39,351 of BQKZ01003408.1, forward strand.
GTTACTCACAATCCTATGAAATATTTTTTCTTAAATGTTTTACCATAAAGTTGTCAAATTTTAATATGTGCTAACTTCAGATACAGCCAAAATTTCCTTTGAGTCTTTTCGGGAACTATTTTGTCTGGAGAAGATATATAAAAAACTGCCCCACATCATTATTCCACATGATCAAATCTTGCTTGGCGATAATATAAATATTATGGCAGTGTTTCACCAAGAAAAGAAAGACTTTACGCACGACTTTACGTTCGATTGGTATCCCTTCTTGTGCGTTTGATAATACATAATAGTGCGTGCATTCAGCGCAAGAAATGATACCAGTCGATCTTAAAGTCGTGCGTAACTTTAAGAACGACTTGGTGAAACACCTCCCTGGTCAAATACCTTTTGAGTTTTTAGATTCTTGACCGCCAAAAATTCATTTTTTAGTAATTTGACAAATGAAATCAAGGGTGCATGCATGTCACAGTATTGCAGCTAAAACAAATTACTACCTTGCACAAAAATTTATGGAGAATAAGATAAGTGTAATGTTTATTTAAACCTGGCATGCAAATTTACCACATGAGGGTCTACCTCCTTACCAGAGGGAAATAGTGTTATAATTGCAGGTTACAATTTAATACATTAATAATAGATACAACCGTGAAACAAAAGGTGACAACGCGAAATGTCCGTTGGGAAATAAAAAGAGTCCTTGACGGCGATTCTGTGGCTGCCTTCCCGTCACGCTAGCATCGGTGATCTCGACGACGATCAGCGTCTCCTAGTCGCGAAGTGCCTGGTGATCTACCGCTGTCTGGTCCCACAACCAAGTCTACTGCCTGAACGGCGTTACAGAAATCCACGATTTACGGCTGTAAAATAATTACAGGGATAATAAGCAACCTGCTTTATCTACCAGAATTGTTTCGCTTACACCTCCAGTACAAGGGGTTACATCATACAACAAAACAATTATTTCTATAATTTCTAATTTCGATGCCTTCTTCACACTTTCCTTCAGAATATGTAATTGCAAGATGAGGCTTGAGTCACCTCAGCCTTTGCGTAGCTATTACTAAGATACAGTCATGCACTCACGAAATTCTCCTTAGTGTGGCTGAGACGTGACTACAGATTGAAATAATTGTCTATAATTCTCCTGCAGGTTATTTAAAATAAGTATCATCAGGTGTAATTCTCTCACCACCTTACATGTATAGGTTTAGTTACACAGCTAAAGGCAAATAAAAGTAAAATAGCATGCTAAAACTTCATTCACAATGGTGGACTTGCTTAAGACAAGCCCGACAGTTTTGTCGAAAGAGGGCGCAGATTCATTCAACAGGGAAATACATGATAAATCTTCAAAAGTACTAAGTTCTCGTTCTCAATAAAGATTAAGCATAATTAATTCAATGCGACTGTTTTAAAACGTTTCTTCTTGCAATGACAGCTGTGATGCTGGAAAAATGAAAAATCATTCCCTATTAGTAAATTATTGTACAACGAACTTACAGTTATTTCACTTTCTGGAGGTCCCACTGGCTGCCCCTCGGAAGATCCTTGTCCGTCGAATCTGTGCTGCAATCCTGCTCCAAATTCAGCAGATATTGGGAGAATACACTCACAAAAAAAACCAGCAAGCTCAATCACTCCCTTCAGCTTTCGTCCGGACTTCTTCCCCTTGAGTAGCACACACAGGCAGGACTCTCTCCTCTCTCAACGAGAAAATGCTTCTAATACACTCTCACGTTCTTACATCTTTCTCGAACGCCACATCACGCCCAATACCACATTATCCAATCACGCTCGCTCTAGCACATCACCTGACCACTCTCCGCTCACCCGGATAATTACCCTGACCTAGCAACAAAGAGCGAGGAATGTGGATAACGCGAAGGGAAGTGAAATTGGTCGACCCCAAAATGCTACTTTCCGCTAATTTGTCGAGGCTAGGGTGAAATCAAAATAATCCCAATTAGTTCTTTTGGTGGAGGGAAAGAAAGAAAAACAAACCTAATACCTCCCCTCGTGACAATGCATATGCGTTTCCCAATGTTGGAAAAACTTGAAAAGATATTTCCGAGCTTGTTTTCTTGCGAAATTCCCAAGATTTGTATGGAAATGTTATTTGTATCTGAAAAATATGAACCAAAATTGTGATTCACCATCAATTCAAACGCTTAAAGACCAGAGCTTGAGCGAAATCAACCAGGCTTCAATCGAGGGCTTGACATGTAGCATAAATACAGATAACTGAATGTCAAATTCTCTCTCGTTACCATGATAAAAAGCACTAAACATTATTTGTCCGCCCCTCCCAATGCAGGGGGTGGAAATGGTGATGACGACATGCTGTGTGCGTTGCCTCGTTTCACTTCATTGATTTACACAGTTTACTTATGTACCTAACAAAAATAGATCATACATCGATGCATAAATACGCCTATAAGTTATCAAGAACATGTATACAGTAAGAAATTATATATGATGTGCTTAGATAACTAATGGAAGATAGACCTGGGAATAGTTTTATGCACATCTTATCAATCATATTGCATAAATCGGGCCGAAAACACCTAGCAGTGCGATCATTTTTCAACAGAGTTTGCCGGTATCGCTAATTTATTAACCAATCAGCACTTCCATTGTTCATTGAATCTGCGTCTCCTAGGAATTTCTATTCATTCCCCGCTTGTCATGCGTGCACGCGCTGTTCATCACGATCGCTTCATTATTTACTTTACATTCTTGACAGATTACCTTGCTCTGTCATGTGAAAATCAAATTTACAATTTAAATCACGTTTTAAGGAATGTTATTTGACGGAGTAACATAAATGTTAATTATACCAACTTTTTAACTATCTGAGCTCATCCTTGTTCGATTTTCAGACACATACGAGCTTTAGTTTTTGTGTTCTTGGCGATTTTGTGTATCAATGTAGGGAATATTTTCGTCATATACATAAGTAAACTGTGTAAATCACTGAAGTGAATCAAGACAGCGGCACACATCATGTTGTCATCAAGTTTTTCCTCCCCCGCAAAGATATTGATCCCGGCCGTGCTTGGGAGGGGATGGACAACAAGTTTTAACATAAATTTGTGCAATAGCGAAGTGGAATCTAATTTTCAATCATCTGTACCTGTATTCTCTGTCAACTAAGTTCTCGATTGAGGCATAATGTAGGCATGTGCGAATTCGGTCAAGCTGAGGTCTTTAACGAAAAAAATATTGAATACTCCACTCCCGTTTGGTCTGTCCTAAGCGACCGCGACCAATAGATGGCGTGATCATATTTTCGTATGGCATCCGAGAAGGCAAGGCCCGATTTCTCGCCCGTGAAGTTTTGGAGTCGCGCCCTCTTTGCATTATTCGCGTCAATAAAACATTGCATGATTTCTGATAGACTTACGATTGACTGGAAATCTATTGGCTTCCTTGTCATTTAACTTGATGAAACGCAACCCCGCGAGTTTATGGGGGCAAGGTCGAATTTTCTTCTGAATTGACCATTTTCTAGTTGTTTTGTCCATGATACCTGGGGCGTTTACACTAACTGGTATACCCCAAACTCCATTATCAATATCAAGTATTTGTGTGCATTTAGCTCAGCGAACGAAACCGATGGTATCAATGTTATACTGTTCTTGTTTTTTTTCCTGAACTCAACAAGTGAACAATCTAAACGGAATAGATAAATAAAAATAGGCAAAAAGGGCTGATAGTTCATTTCAGCGGTGTCAACACAATACTGCTATTATCTTCCATTCGAGGGGGAAGGTCGGGATGGACACATCTTCCAAGATGCTGTTGTCTAGCCAAAGATCTTTAATATATGGGCATTTTCACCACGGAAAGACACAGAGCCCCAAAATTTGAAGTCGCACTGTGCCCTCATAGTTCAAAGTGAAAGTCTGAAATTACTACAGAGTCTTCTTTATATTACAGACAACCATCTAATATAAAACAATTTGCAATTTGACATTCTTACGGAGGATAAAATCAACAAACAAAAAATTGCATATATGGGACTATGGTCACAAAAATTTGCTTTAAATTCTTCTTATTCTTTTATAAGGTAATTTTTGGGGATCTTTTTTCATTTTATTGATTTTAATGGATTACTTCAACAGATTTTAGGTAGTTAATGAATAAAACAAGAATGGAAAGATGCACAAACAACACTGGATTTAAGTGTAACGTCAGTTACGTAACGTCAGTTACCTACATGTAATTTACTTTAGTAAATTTTTGATGGCATTAAAACAGATAATTCAAATTGCTCATAACTTTGCATATCTTTTCCCAAGAACCTAGGTGTAATATATACAAAAAAGTAGATAATCATAACGAGTCTGAGACAAGAGATGTGACTTTGACTCTACCCCTTCATTTTCCATGTCCTTTTGGCGTGATGTCAGTTACCGACACATTTTTGCTTGCTGAAACGTAACAAATGAAGTAGCATTGACAAAATCAGTGTCAGTTTATTCATCAAGGATAGTTTCATTAACTATATCCTTAACAAACTCCATTCATTTGTAGTAAGAGAGATACACAACATTAAATATGTTGAAGATTGGTGCCGTGTAACGTCAGTTACCGTGAAAATGCCCATATGGACATTGTGAAAAACTGTTACCTTGAAGCAATGATAGCTCCCGACGACTAATAATAATAATGATGATAATAATAATACTTATATAGCGCAGAAACTATATTAATATATTCTACTGCGCTGAAAAGACTCTTATTTAAGTAAAGACATGAGTGGTAATTAAAGTAGACTTATTATAATGACGTGTCAAAAAACGATATGTTTTAAGCTTTGAATTGAATGCGTTTAGTGAGGATGAATTTCGTATATCAATAGGTAGTTTATTCCAGAGTTTGGGCGATGCACATGCAAATGCTCTATCTCCTATAGAGTGACTTTTGTTTTACGAGTTGTTGTCTGTAACAATAGGGTGTCTTGTGAGCTGCGAAGATTGTGCGTATGGTTGTGTGATTTGAATTTCAAGAGTTCTAATAAATAACATGGGGCTTGACCAACAAGAGCTTTGTATACGATCAAAAGTATCTTAAAAGAGATTCTATGACGTACTGGCAGCCAGTGCAGATCCCTTAAAAGAGGGGTGATCCGAGAGAATTTTGATTGACCACAGATCAGCCTCGCACATGTGTTCTGGACTAGCTGCAGTCGTTGAATATGAGATTCTGGAAGTCCATACAGTAATCAGGTAATGAGTTACAATAGTCTAATTTGCTAGTGACACAAGCGTGAACAACAGTTTTGATGCTGTCTTGATAGAAATATTTTCGGATGCGTCGGAGAGTATATATCATGTAGTTTGCTGATTTACAGACATTAGTAATATGTGTTTCCATGTTAAGGTTTGGGTCGAAAAACACACCAGGATTCCTTGCCTTGGTAGATGGCCTAACAACAGTACTACCAACAGACAGTCCACGAAAATCCAACTTTGACAATTGCCTTGGCGTTCCGATAAGTATCAATTCTGTTTTGCTGTCATTTAACATAAGCTTATTTTTCAGCGTCCAGACACGTATATAGCTGACACATGATTCTATCAACGATATATTCTGTCCTGTAACATGCGTATCTGGCTTAAAAGACAAGTAGATTTGTGTGTCATCTGCATAGCAATGTCAATAAATTTCAGGAAATTTGTTTTGGATGCTTGCAATGAGTTTGCCAGTGTAGAGTGTGAATAGAAGAGGTCCAAGTCGAGACCCTTGAGGTACTCCGAATGGAACAGAGAAATCATCAGATAAGATATCATCAATTTTGATGTTTTGATATCTGTCTGCAAGGTAAGACTCGACCCATTTAAGAGCGCATCAATCAATTCCAAAGCAAGTCCTCAAAGTATCGGACAACAAAGTGTGGTCTATAGTGTCAAATGCACTACTTATATAGATCCAACAGAAGTAAAATGGTAACCTTCTGATTTTCCATGGCCAGTTTAATATGATTCACAACTACACTATATTTATTCTGATAATATGAATTTATGTTTTATCACTCTCTGACATCTGGCCATGAATTGCCCCAAGAATATCACCTTAAAATATTCTTTGCCGCACATAAAAGTATCTGATTGATATTCATTAGTCACGTGTTCCTATGTTTGGGAATATATAAAACTTATAATTTTGTACACCAAACAAAACTAATTATGAAAAGAATTTCCATCTTTCAGACTTATGATTTCATAGCTTCTATTTATAAAGGATTCGGGCAATTCCACGAAATCAACTCTAATTCGGAGAAAAGGTTGAATTAAACAGTTTTTAATTTATATGCATGTTTGATATTGTTTGAAAGACAGTGACAACCAGATTATAAAAGTTGTTTTTCTCCCATGTCTACCTGAGATGCATTATGAATTCTTTTTTACTTACAATGACCATTATCAAATTATCAATTATTCTATGGTTGATATTTTGTTTTATGTTTATTTATGATTTCGTGTATTTTGAAAATGCTCATGACAAAACAAAATTGTCAACACCACTCTTTGTACATAGGACATCATGACATTGGATCGCTGAACTTTTGGTGCATTTCAGTACAATTGATTACTGACACGTATACGAGTACGAACGACCTTGGGCGCTACATTTTGTAGACATTCTAATAATTCTTCATCAAATTATAGTAATCTTGATAACGTTCTAACGTATTTATCGTACTCCACAAGAATATATATTGTATACACACAACTTCAGGGATGGACATTATTTGTCTTTTATTGAATAACAACAATACCATGATAGCGGTAATTATTACATCCATTAAAGAGGGCAATTGGAAAGACATTTATTTGGATATCATTTCAAACAATAAACGTATCACACATGTTCAACATGACATCGAAATATGCATTTCGGACAGTCTTACATTTTTTTTGGTTTTAGTTTATTTTTCTTCTGCATACAAACTAATTTCGAAATATAACAAATAACGTGATTCATGAGTATCATTTTAACAAGGGGTCACAAAAATTAACATAAATATCAAATAAACTACTGTAAACTTTGATGACAATTTGTTAACATACACTGTATAACATGTAAATAATAGAATAAGGATTATCTTTGTAAGCAAATTGCTTGAAAAAAAATAAAACAACCCTGAGAAAGAACTGATATAATTGATCAGTATAATTATTCGATGCGCAGAATTAATATCACAATTTTTGCAAATCTGAAAGAGATGGAGATGAGGATGAAGATGAAAAGGATGTAGATGTACCAATGTAGATGTAGATGTACCAATAACGAAACAAACGGGCATCTCTACCACCATGGGTGGTAACGGAATTACACGTCATTTTCAGCAACATGTTTGTCTGATATAGCTCGGTGACGGACTCTCAGAGACCAGTCAAAATCTTATAATGTAGTGTAATATAAGGGCTAGAATTTAGGAAGGAAGCATTTACATTGTTCACATGGATGGCTCTAAAGCCCCGGTCACATAGGACCCCGGAAGCAACACGATTCACCCCGACTCTTTGTTAATTCACAACTAACTGCCTCAGAACAACGAGTCGGGGTGAATCGTGTTGCTTCCGGGGTCCTATGTGACCGGGGCTTTAGGTATAAAGAATGGTCGATTCATCCGTCCATAAAATTTGAAAAATTATATGTAGGTTATTTCTGAGGGGAAATTTTCAAACTATGTTTTATACTTCACATATCCCAAACGAACTATTTACAATTTGCATATACTGTCTCTAAGCAAAATGAGAGGCACTTGAAAAAAAAAACATTTCTGTATTTTCTCCTGTGGAATCGCCCAAACAGCATCACATTAAACATTCATGTATCTGTCTAAAAGAATTTATTCATTCCAAAGATTAAGAAATTGATTTTTACTGAAGATGCGTATGTTTTATTGTTAAAGTTGATTATGTAAAATTTAGATAAAGTAAGGGGGTGTTGCTCAAAATCAACTACAACTTGCAAATTATAACACGCATTTTCATTCGCGCGTGGTGTGTGCATTTAACGAGACGCACACGAAACAATGATTTTGATTGGCGCGTACCGATCAACTGCAACTTACGATCAATTGCAACATTTGAGCAACATCCTCTAAATTGGCAGGACACCAGTTTCATGCATTCAGGGTTACATCGGGGCACGTTTCTAAATAAGATGTTATGCATTTGCAGGAAAGCATGTACATATGTCCAGGGCCTGTAACATAAAATATGCAATTAAAGTTACGATAAATATTTATCGTAAGTCTATGAAAAAACATGTACCATTGAGATACGATTAATTGCAAAATTTATCGTATATCTTTTATGTTACAGGCCCCAGGTTGGAAATGAGGAGATTTATTCGATTATGATAAATCTTACACTCCAAGTATATAGAGCCAATGGCATATCTTCAGTTTTATAAACAGAGTAAACAAATATAAAAAGACAACTTTTCTCACCATGGCGGTCGTGTGGTTCGGATGGTAGGGTGTCAGACTTAACAATTTGATGGGTTCGAGTCTCGCAATGGATATACTCAGATATACTCAGATTACTGACTCAATTAAAATGAAGAAATAACTTACTGCGTTTGTGTAAAAGAGACAGCACTTCACATGATACCAAATAAATGCTTGAAAAGGCAGTTATAGATAAATTAAGTAAATACGACGTTTGAGTAAAAGATACTCAATTGACATGATATTATTCAAAGGCTAAAAGGGCAATATCTTAACATAACTAAATTGAGTAAATACGTTTCAGTAAACTTTAACAAAATTTCCATTTTATATCGTATAAATGTATGAAAAGGCAGTTTCTTAGCATAATTTCATTGAGTACCTACGCCGGGATTATAAGTTATACGATCTTTATGATTCACCAATTGACTACGGAACGTTGCAAGTCCCATATACTTTGTACAGCGATTACCCGGCTCCAGTGGTCAATGTAGTAGTGGTTATATAGTTCCCGATGATTATCATCTAGGTATAACAGCATCCACAATACGAGTAGCAAGTCCAGCAGCAACCTCGTTTTTCCTCAAGCACTGCAAAACAACAAAATCTATTATACCATATGTCCAAAAAAATGACAACGGGACTTTCAGGATTAATAACTTTTGAAAATGAACATGAAAAAAAATGCGGTTTGGCATGTCAAACATATAACTATTCACCTATATCTGGTGGAAATTTCAGGAGATTTGTCTCAGTGGTTACAAAGAAATGAAGCTTTTTGTAGCGGATGTCATAATTTCGTTCTGCACAAGTTTGTGAGGACGGAGACGTGTACAGCACAATGGTTACTTCAACTTCCAATGTTTCACTGGTCAAAATGAATGTTACTGTCTCTATCCTTACAAACTTGTGCAGAACGAAATTATGACATCCGATACAAAAAGCTTTATTTCTTTGTAACCACTCAGGCAAATCTCATGAAATTTTCGCCTAATATAGATGAATAATTATATATTAGACATGCCAAACCGCATCTATTTTCATATTCAATTTCAAAAGTTATTAATCCTGAAAGCCCCGTTGTCAATTTTTTGGGGGACATATGGTACAAAGGACTAAACAGGTTTACTGATAGATTGAAATTTCATGTGTTCTTCGTTGTACACAAATGTTGTTCTTGACGACCCAAAAGCTTTCCCAAAGAGTCGGCAAGAAACTAGTATAACATTAGATACATCAGTATATCGGCCTATTCTGTGCGAAATCGAATGCTCAAAATACTAAAATGTGTAATTAAAAAAAAAAAAATATGTAAAAATGTTAAAAATGATAAAATGCTCAAAATGTTTTGAAAATAGTTTGGCATTAACTTGGAAAACCCATAGTATGGGTATCATCATTTTAAACTGCTGAATACACGTTTCTTTGGAGACAAAATAAATTAGATATCAATTCTTTCTTTAAAAGAACCTTACAAATCTGTATACTTACGTGATACCATTCGTTTCAAGACATCTGCTAAGCTCGAATCGTCATCGGAGAGGTCGCCCTCTCCATTGTCTGCGACGTTAGAGGCATGAACTTCCATGTACATCATGTTGACCACAGCAACACACAGAATGAGCATCATGATCATCTTCACAGCCATTCTGTGACCGCACAATTAAAACAAAAAGACAGAAAATAATCCGTCGATTTTTTATTGCTTACAAATTCGAATTTGTAGAAATAGATGACAATAGCGAGGTTACGCACCGTCAACGCGAACAGCGAAATCGCTGATCAATACCATTTTCGACCCGTTTAGGTCGACTTCGCTGGTTGCCAGTGACAACAGCGGCGAAGAGCAGAATTCTACAACGGTCTTTGCTCAATCCCGCGTCCGTCTTAGGATTTCGGCGTGAAAGCTCGCCTTTATGACGTCACACTCAATTTGCATACTGCCGTTGAGCGAGTAGCGTAACAGAAGTTAAGAGCAACGGAGGGAATAAGGACTGGTTAGCAAGAACGCAGGAAAAATCTGACGAATTCTCCCGTCGTTGAGCCGCTCCGTTGTCGAGCGTAACCTCCCTACTATTATGTTAAAGGGGCACTGAAATTGCTCTGATAGTTCTTCGTGCATATAATTTGTATACAGAGTGAATGAGGAGTTGTCCGACATGACGTCACAGATTCCGTCGACTTTGCGGATCGCCTGGATTCCCATCAGCGGTAGGGATCGTCATATTTCTTTAACTTTGAAAATCCATAACTTCTGCACGAGTTGTCCGAATTTGTTCAAAATTTTCGGAGTTTGTTCATCTGTTTTTTTTTTTCATTTAATGAATGCACGATATTTCAAGGGGTTGGTTCCCATTTTAAGAATATCAAATTGTATAATAATTTTGCAGCAGATCCTCCGATTTTGCTCGAATTCTCAGAGTTTGTTCATCTCATTTCCTTCATTCGATGAGAGCACGAGAATGAGTTTCCCTTAGGTACATCTTTTATGGACAGAATCAAATCTTCATCGCTAAAATTATTCACTGCGACTTGAATCCATCATACGATAACAATTTTTTTCGGTTTAAACTTGAAGCGATTATGAAGCACTTTTTGTAATAAATGCATAGATGAATGAATAAATTTGCTCAAATTTTAAAGATTTGTTCATCTGATTTTTCCTCATTCCATGAGAGCACTATAATTCCAGGAGATGATTTCCCTTTAATGATATCACAGTTCCTTCCGCCTATGGGGATCCTTCAAGTCGGCAACTGTCATATCGGACAACTTTCCTTTTATTCCGAATGATAATAATGACTGATAAACAGTTACAAAAAGAGACACGATTTTATGCATACAAAAAAATTGGGCAAACAAAATAATTTGGATTTCATCAACGCTCTGAATATGCATGACTAATATTTTTTCTTGCTTTTCACTTAAATTAGAATAATCAGCCAGTAATCAAATTATTAATAAATATATGATCATTGGCCTGTCACCCCGTTTTGTTTTTCTAATAAATTCTGTTCGAAAAAAGTTATAAAAACCTTTTTCGACCGACTGCGCCCTTCTTTTTTTTCAAAAATGGCAATGAAGGGCATCCGTACAATATTCTTTTGGCTCAGATTCGATGGTCATGCCTTTGGCCAAGAAACAAATGTTCTCATAATAAATAACAAGAAACAACTCAAATGTGAAAATCGAATCACCAACATAGCAATATGATAAAATATGAAATTACAAAGCCGAATTAGTAACACATACTTTTCTATTTCAATCCAATCGCGATCCAGTTAGATTTCCACGCACTGTTATATGTGTTGTCCACTATTTACCGAATGACCTTTTTGGAGCTTGAAAGGTCGTTTGATAACAGTCAACTGTGTGAATTGAAACTTTGAATTATAATTCAATGCCTGGGTAGTCATAAGGTCAGATTCTGAAAGGTTTCATAGTAGGCGGGTTTACTAATAGATGCACATTTCATGCATACCTTTAACACAAAAGTTGTTCTTGACAACCCTAAAGCTTGCCCGATGCTTGCCCGACATAGCAACCTGATCGCAAGCTATGTCACTTAAACGATATTATCGGTTATTTTTGGAAAGATTGTTTTCTGCCCATTGATCGGAATTGCAAATGGCGGTAGGCAGGAGCCAGTTAACAAAAAAGGGTATAATATGACTATTAGTTGACGGGTTTTGATAAAACAAAAAGCAAAGATCTCAGGAAGAATCGAAATATAAAATCTGCTATAATAAACACTGGAATAAACTATCTCTTTAAAGGTATAGCTTCGTAATGGTCGGGATGCAGAAAGTGATGTGAAACGAGCTGATTATATTCACACGTTGTTTTACATGCATAAATATACCTGTGTACAAAATTAGGGGAAGATTTTCGCACGTTTTGCGTATTTTACTTTGAACATGCTATTCACCCGGGATTCCTACGCGGTGAGATAAATGCTTCGCATGGCGGCCCACCGGTGCAGAATGGGCAGAGTAATCGGTGGTATGTCTGCGGTGTGTGAGTTCGCATTCACTTTGAACGTGAAGCATGCTGTGCTGGGGAGAGCGATGCTGTCGTCATTTCTTATTTTGCGATAATTAAGCAATTTCTTGATCAATTCTATTCAAACAAACTATAAAAATGCTATAATTTGCCATTTAAAAAACTCCATTATGGTAATACTTTTAGTGCAGCTGACAAAGTGGTTAAATATCTGAAACGCCATCCCTCCCAAAACTGGTCTATCGGTTTAAGGATGTGAGGCCTAGTTAGGCAAATTTGCTACAACACGTAATAACCGCATGTGCATGGAAAAATTGCGACTACCATAGATTTGATTCAGTGAACAGCGACCCTGATCAGTTAGAAGTCGCCAAATCTTATAACTAAAACGATTTATCCTTCTGTCCCTCATGAAATGATATGTGACACAGGGATCAGAGCTAAGACCGTTATGCTATATTCCATATCCTGAATTAAGCCCCGGTCACATAGAGCCCCGAAAGCAACACGATTCACCTCGGCTCTTTGTTAATTCACAGTCAACTGCCTCAGAACAACGAGTCGGGGTGAATCGGGTTGCTTCCAGGGTCCTATGTGACCGGGGCTTTAACATCTCACGACCTTGTGAGCAGAAGGGATGAATAATCTTTTGACGACGTAAACAACTTTAGTTGAAGCCTTCATAATAGCTAGATACATGCAGTACAAATTCCCTTTCTTGTTATGCTAAAGAAAAATGTCAAATTGTAGTCGCATAATGAATAGGGAAGCTTATTATTTTGTGTTAGAATTAGACCAAGCTTTGCTTAAATAGGCTGTATACGATATAGTGAACTCCATATCTATGCTGTTATTTGGCACATGTTAATGTAACAAACATGTATCCAATTAAAGATAGATGAAGTGTATTACTTAATTGAAATTAACTGTATAAGGATCTGTCAAGATATTTTACTTAATTATAACTTGTGCTTTTTACACAGTTGCAAAATGCAGGTTTACTTATATACTCAAATTTACGTGCTTTTCTTAGCAGTATTGCCATTTTGACCACTTGTTGACGTTATTCCCATCATTTAAGTTTCATGATACTATTAATGCTTTTATGGACCATATGACATAATAATCTTTTTATATGAATGCTTTATAAGCAAGCAGATCCCTTATGCAATTGTGACCAACTTACACGAGGTCAAAATTACCTTTAAACTCATCATTTGTCTACAGAAATTGCAATTGACCCACATAAAATTTCACAAAAAGAAGAAAAGTACTTCGCATATTAGAATTTGATTGATCAAATAAAATAATGTTTAATGAATACATACAAACGAAAGTACACCGTAAGCACTGGCATTGCGTGGAGCTGTGAAATCTATTCAAATGCAATAGCTAATATTTTATGCAAATTGGATTATAGATCCGTTAATATTCGTTAGTAGAACCAACCCCTGGAAGTATCGTGCTTTCATTGAATGAAGAAAAATCATATAAACAAACTGTGAAAATTTGAGCAAAATCGGGATAGCCGTTCAGAAGAAACGAACTTTAAAAGTCAGAGATATGACGATCCCTGCCACTGATGGGAATCCGTGCGATCGGCCACATCGATTGAATCCGTGAGGACTTTATCTTTATCCTTTTCCATCCAAAGTGAAAGTGATAATCCCCTGCAGGGTCTGGTTCCCCTTTAATCTTGTTTGGTAGATAGAAAGCGATTCTCTCGAAGTACAGGTTTCATGCATTCTAATTTCTATAACAGCATCATTATGACAATGTTTACATTTTTACGACATGCATTCTATTTAAATTCTATCGATTTGCACGTATTGTCCGTGAGATGAAGGTGATGTACACACACAAACGTGACGTGACTGTCTCTCGTAAAGTATGCTCCTTTTCTTAGCTTTTTAGGTTTTACACCATGGAATTAAAAACGTTTATAAAATAAAAAAAAAAAAAAAAAAAAAAAAAGTAAAAAAAAAAAAAAAAAAAATAAAAAAATAGTATAAAAAAAAAAAAAAAAAAAGAAAAACAAAAAAAAAAAAAAAAACAAAATCAAAAGAAAAAAAAACATGTAGACTTGAAATATTTCTCAGTTTCGCAACTATCTCAAATTTACAGCGTCATTATTACGTCATTTCAATGTTAAATTGGAAAATTGCGTCATCGGTTGTAACCTTATTTCATTAATATTCACGTCACTTTAACCCATTCAGCATGTTCAGGACAGGAATTATTTTACAACAAATTCAATCACTATTCCTTTCCTAAATTGGCAACACTAATATTTTAAATTCTCTTTTTAGAATGTTTCAATTAAACATTATGTTACCACATGGAATCTTCTTTGTCAAAAAGCGAGATAAAAAGTTAAAAAGTTGCCAATTTGCATGGAAAATGGTGATTTTCAAATGATTTCTGCGTTGCCAATTTAAGGATTTGTGACCATTTTAATGATCATTTTCATTACAAAAAATTCTCTGCATCCAACGACAAATGGTGATAGAATAAAAATGATGAGATCTAGTGTAGATTTTTGTCTCTTTCGGCTCATCCATCAGGTATATATTTTAGAGCACTATATCAAAAGTGATTGGACCGAAACACAAAACGTGTACTATCGTCCTGAACGGGTTATAGGAATTATCGTGTACTAATCGAATGAAGGAAAATAAGAACAACAAAATGTGAATATTTGACCCAAATCGGATAATCCGTTCAAAAGTTTTATATTTTCAATTCCCAGAGATATGACAATTCCTGACAGAGGTGATCCGGACAATCAGTAACATTGGCGGAATATGTGACGTCATGTCGAACAACTCTTCATTCACTCTGCGAATAAAAGTTCACATTTTCTCCCTAGAAAATTGAAAAGAATGTTGGTTTTTCGTTTGAGGATAGAATGCCTTTATCAATTCTGCATGCATTTGGAGAAGATTTATTTTTGAACCCTTACTCTAGATATTACATTAATTATATCAACATCGGTATACAAAGTTGCCAATCACACGGCTCCCCGCCACCGACAGGGATCGTGATATTTAAGAAAATAGGACAACTCATAACGTTTGAATGGATTGTTCGATTTTGCTCAAACTTTGACAGCTTGTTCATTTTTTCTTCATTCAATGAGAATGAGGTCATCCCAAACAGTCTAGAAATTAAATAAACGTTATTTTTAATATTCATCTTTCAATCATATGCACTATTGACATCAAAATGATTAATGACAGATCCTCTTATTCGTCATCATTATGTATTAAAAGTGTATATCGTCATGATTTTTAAAACACGATCATGACGATATCAGCTATTTCCGTAAAATTAAGTCAAACATCAATTCAATGCTCCTTTGGACTGCTATTCAAATCGGAACTGACTTGGGATTTTCTTTCCGCACAGTTTAATACACGGCGTACGGACCAACTGTCCGAGAGCCACTTTAATTTTACGGAAATAGTTTTTATCGTGTTTTAAATGCTTTATATTTTTCATTAGGAGAACCTAATACAACAGAACCGGTATTCGATATTGGAATTTCTTTTAAATACAAAATTGTGAAGAAAATATGTTAAAGAAAAATAGGTGCCCGTGTGTGACCAGGGTTGTGTTTCACCAAGTCGTTCCTAAAGTTACTCACGACTTCAAGAAAGGCTGGACTACGTTTAAAGGCCCGGGCACACTAAACACGACAAGGCATAACGGCACGGTAGCTACGCGCTATCTTGGTTGTTATTGGTCAGCGTGCTCCTTCGCGCAAAGGATGCTTCACAATTGGCCAATCACAGGGGAGAAATCGCGTAAATACCGTGCCGTGATGCCGAGCCGTGTTTGGTGTGCCCGGGCCTTAAGAGTGTAACATGCGTAAGATTCTCGATCATTCAGCACAAGAGCTGGTACCAGTCGTGCGAAAAGTCATTCTGAAAGTCTTTCTTATCTTGGTGAATCGCCGCCCAGACTAAAGTATGGAGGGGGTACTTCAAGGATCAGTCTTAGGTCCATTATTGTTCATCGTCGGAGTAGCATGGAAGATCCACCATCCAATATGCACCTAGTTTAGAATAGAATGTTATTAAGGATAATTTCGGAATGTTCCTCGCGGGTCGGTTTTCTATGACCGGGGTCGAATTCCCACCAAGTCCAAATTGGAAGAGGCCATCTTCGCGTTTAATCCAGTAGGAATCGAAGACGGTTGGATGACATTGTATATCCACTGGAGGAGATGTCATGTCTGTAGAATGACCAGCATCCCAAACGTAGAACGTAAGATGGAAGGTGGAGTTGATCCGTTTACAGACACCTTCAAAGCAGAGGATAAAAATGCATCTCTTGAAACTAGGAAATGAAATAAGAATATAATCTTACGTAGTATAAACATGTGTTGCTGCTACTGCAGTATTTTCTTTGATGCCCTCGAAAGCCAATATTGAAAAAAAGAAGACGCCGGTCGGTCTGACAATTTTTTTTCTAAATGATTTTATATTTCAATTTTCGAAAAATAGCAGTTTAATCAAATCATGAGGAAAGTAGGGCTTAAAAGGGGAAAAAAGTCAAAAAGCCTCTTAATATCTTTTCTGACAATATTTCACATGTTTATTGATAATTTTACCATAATTTGTCAATTTGGTGAAAAGAAAAAAAAAAAGAAAAAAAAAAAAAGGTCAGGTCGGGCCATTTCTAGAGGGTTGGACGGTGGAGGACCTAATGCATGTCCACCGTTATCCGGCGTTGCTTTATAAGGAGAGTCTATTCAAAATTAATATTTCTTTACCAGGAGCAGAAGAATTTTGTGATGAGAACAGTTTGAGCAAAATCAAACCACTAACAAGAAAGTTATGAATGTATAAATATCTAAACCAATTGGCAATTGATGACGTCATAGGTGCATATTCATATTAATGTTATACAATGTTATTTTTTCTCCCAAAAATTATTTCCTCAAAACTTTATGTAGAGCCCCTATTTGCACGTCTACATTTATACAAAGGATGTACCTTTTTGTAGAAAGGATGGATTTTGCACCATACATATAAAGAAAATTCTGGTTAGCGTATATATTGCAACCATGATGTCATCAAGACTGTCACTGATTCGCTCATTTTTCACATCTTTAAAAATTCATAACTTTTTAGTGGCCCTCTATATAACTTAAAACTCCATGCGAAAACTTTGTGTTTATAACAAAAGGCTGTAAACCTATATTGCGCACGAACCATTCATACATTTATAAAGCTATTCATACATGCACCGTGGGAGGGAGAGGGATGTGTTTTGGGGCATCGGGCACCCTCCGTTCAGAGTTATGGTGGAAAAATATTTAGCTAAAGAAGCACCCAAATTCCCGATAGTTGCCAAACTTTCGGTGATGACCCTTTTCTACTTCTTCTCCTTTTTTGTCATTAAGTTTTTTGAAGGAGAAGGAGAAGTGGTGGGGGAGGGGAGCGGTGTTAGGCGCAAAATCTCCCCGGAGTTTACACTTACCAAACATATAAAGAACAGACAAATGAGGGCGCTTTCCAAGAAGAATAATCTTCGACCCCTTTCCAATATTACCGCGAATCTTGAAAGCTAGATGAGATTTTACCTCTGTGTATCGAACGATTTTTTGATCAGTCAATCTGAAACTGTCCTCATTATAAAACGAGCAATCTGCAAGAAAATAAACGGTATTCAAGTCAGTCGCTAATGTCCCCGGAGAATAAGGTGGGGGAGGATTGGTAACTAAAACAAAAAGTGTAAAATATATACATCATAATCCGCCAGCTGACAAGCGAAAAAAAGTCCCCACTTTCCCCGCTGTATGTGGCCGCTTCATGAGCACGAATAATGATAACGATATAAACGATAATAACAATAATACCAATAATAATGATAATAAAGATAACAAAAAGAATAAAGAAGTAGTAAACAAATAGAAAGATAAACTGGGCAGGCCTATACATTTGCATCGTTTTTTTTTTCAAAGACGGTCCTGGTTTTGTTAAGCTTTATAAGCATGGGTAGTCTTTCACAAAAACAAACTTAAGCCACTTTCACACATACACGGTAAGCGACACGGATGAATACGGTTTATCGTTCCGTGATGAATCGTGTTGCATCGTGTAAACATCTTGTTTGATCCCTCTGCCATCCGCGTTCAACCGTGTCGACCGAAAATAAAATAAATCTGCACAATCTTTAGCATCAGCCTACACGGTTCGAACTCGCCGTTCCAAAACCACGCACCAACTTTCTCTTATATACTCGGCCCATTATACCAAGCTTCGAAACTTTTTAATGCACTACCAATAAACTTGAGATTGCTAAACAACAAAAAGGTTTTTACCAGTGAAATAATCAAAATGCCAAATATTGCCTTACTGTAGAACTATAAAAAACAGCATATTTCTTTTATCATCCCCTCATTTTAAATGTTCTTCTAATTTTATGTTTTAACTCACAATCCCCTTCGCTTTTTAAGTTTGATTTATTGTAAGTTAATTTCTTTTAGTTCAATTTGATGTCTATCTTTTATTTGTATATATGTTTTCTGTCTGTATTTTTCTGTCTAAATTTTTACTTTGTTTGGTTTTATTTTGCTTATGTTTTTTTTTTCCTTTCCACTCTGTAATTGTTTTCTATCACGGCTTCGCTAAAAAACAGCTTGTAGCTGAGTGCGGGCACAATTTTGTAATATTTTGATTTTACCGTGA